>CATIWR010125649.1:0-13114 GCA_949677035.1 Omphalea diandra | reverse complement strand
ATATATATATATATATATGTATGTATGTATGTATGTATGTATGTATGTATGTATATATGTATGTATGTATGTATGTATGTATGTATGTTTTTTATTTAATATTCTTTTTTAAAATTATATATTTAATATTATACTTACATTATACTTATATGTTTCCTATATTATATTATTATTTGATATCATTAGTATAATTTAATATTATTACTTTATTATATTATAACTTAATATTAATAATATATTATTTTATTTTATATATTCACAATTATTTGTATAATTTAATATTATTAATATGAAATTAAATTAATATTTATATTACGATTAAACAGCGACAGAACTAACGACATGTCGCTAGGCTTAGTGACAAAAATTTCGTCGCTAGGTTAGAAAACTAGTAACGAAAAATTTCATCACTAAGCTATTGACATTGAACTAGTGTCAATTTTACTTACAAATTTAGCGACGATTTCTAATTTGTCACTAATTTTGGAAATTCGTCGTAATTTCATTGCTATTTAGCTACAAAAATTTTTTTTTGCTAAATCCATCGCTATTTCGATACATTTTTGTAGTGAATATTCCCATCACTTTGATTTATCAGTGAACTTTAACTTCTCAATAGAGTTCCAAATCCTTAAAATACTTAAGAATGCACTTAGTTAATTTTTTATCCTTTACATATTCAATCTAAGTTGTTAAAATAAAAAAGAGAAAAATTGTTGGATTAAGTTGGTCAAACTTAAGTCAAAACTCTCTTTTGATCTTGACAACATAGATTGAATGGTTCTAACATCAATTTCAAGTGTTGATTTTGCAGAAACTAAGATAGAAACTCATTGGAAGTTGAATGAAAGTAAATGATTCAAAGAATAGAAATTGCCTCCTAAATTGTGACTATAGGTCGCAACCACTATCTTAGAAAAGAATTTAACCAAAAAATGGTAGGCCAACTTACCATAGGAGTCACGACTGCAACCTTTGAATTTATTTGGAGGGATTTAAACTCTTAACTAGATGATGCCACATGTTTAAAGAACGATTGGAACATCAAAATTCAAGGCAACGAAAATTTGGCAAAGACTGCGAATTGCCTAAGTCAGCATCTCCAAATCTCTTAGGCCATTTCACAGTAAGGATCGCGTCTAAGGGTATGAAATCATGATCATTACTTTCATTCACACTAGAGGGACCCAACAACTAATTTTTGGAAGAATCAATGAAGAAATGACATGTGAAACTAGTCATTAGATACAATTGGAATTCACCATGATTAATTAATAAAATTCAGGCTAATATGAAGATCGCGACCGCGAATAGGTGTTCTTGATCGCGACTTTTGTTTCATAAGCATTAAATACTGGATTTTGCTACCAACTTTTGAGATATAGAGATAGTTTTGTTTATAATGTCTTTTTGGTAGGTGAAACCTATAAATATTCCATGAAATGGATATAAATGCAAGAGAATAACATTTACTAAGGTCAAACTCTTGCAAATTGATTTCTCAACTCTCCCTCTCTCTCTCTCTCTCTCTCTCTCTCTCTCTCTCTTATTTACACTTTGTAATTGAGTTATAATAGGTTTGGTGTGAGCCTTTAGACACTTTTGAGGATTGGGTTTGAGAATGAGCCAATAAAAAACTCTTGTATATGTTTAAATGTTAGCTTTAGAAAACACTTATAAAGTGTGTGTGACTTTTTGTAAAACACAAATTGCAAAGTTTGTGAGCTTGTAAAAATACCATTTAGAATTAGTGAAATATTCAATTGAAAGTATTGTAAAATGGATGTAAAGTTTTTTATCATCCGAACTACTATAAATTTTTGTGTTATATTCTTCTACTCCTTCTAAACTTGCATTTTAACCTTTCCGCCAAAAATTTAAATTTCTTATTAAATTCTCTTTTTTTTTTTTTTGCACAAGGGCCAAGTGTACAAAAAGAAATTTGGAATGGAATATAAATGTGAATGTGAATTAAAAATTAGAAAATCTTTATGGGCCATGAGTTAAGAAAAGGTTTTCAGCTTTTATAAAACGGTGCAATTTCAGCAACATGATCTTCTATTTTGCTCCCGAAGCCAGGCCATATTGGAATTGGGCGATGGATGTGACGTTTTACCTAGAGTTTTCATATAATTGTTCCATTCGCTTTTTCTCATTTATCATTTAGTTATAGTTCAACATAATCAAAGATAATAATGGTTTGAAACCATGTTGAAAAATATTTTTAAAAGTATTAAGTTAATATAAAAATATTTTTAAAATTAATTAAATATATATATATTTTTTATTGATGTATTTATTAAATAATACTTTATTATGAATTAAAAAAAAAGTTTTTTCATCATCATAGCATTTTTTCATAAAAAGAGAAGGAAACTTGTTTGAAAGGCCACATTAATAAAGCCAACCACAACTAGGGTGATTGTGGCCCCACATATTTTTATACGGTAATATTTATTTCATATTACACTAACAAAACTAGATATATTGTTATGAAACTTTAAACATTTGTATTGTACATTTTTTGTAGAAATTATGCTTGAACGATTGAAATATATTTGTTTATATTTTATGAAGTGTTGCTTATGATTTTAAATATCTATTTATGGTTTTTAATTAATTATATTTTTCATTGAGGTTAAGAAACAGATAAAATTTTTTATTTCTTAAATTAGTTTAAAGTTTATATACAAAATATTCAAGTAAACAAATAGTAAGTAACTCATTAAAACGATGAAGAATAATTGTAAATATAACTTTTTTTCCTTCTAAAGAAAATAAAAGACCTACAGGTTTGAATTTTGTAAAGAAAATAAAAGACTAAAGGTTTGAATTTGTTTTTTTAAAGAAAAGGTTTTAATTTTAAAAGTATTAATAAAACAACAAAATAATAATAATTTTTCTTTATTGATATTTTGTATATTAATTTATTTTTCAAAAGCTTGATGGGTAATAAAATGAAAGTTTTATAACCAATTGAAAGCACGAATTTTACTTCAAAAAGAATTATTTAATGATTTTAAAATTTTAAAATTATGCACGATTTTATAATTTTAACTATAATTTTGAACGCTATAATTTCATCTCATTCCAAATTTAAGTTTTAGTTTTAATTATTTAACAAAAATATATTAAATTTTACATAAAAATATATTTCATAAAGATACAATATAAAGAAATAATTATTTTTATGATATAAAAAATGAAGAGAATACAATATATTTCATACTATGTTAGTATAAAATATATTTTTAATTTCAACTTTCACTAATTTTTGTGAAATAACTAAAATTACAACTTGAATTTGAAATAAAAAATAATTACAATTTTTAAAATTATAGTCAAAATTGAAATGAAATTTTAGATTTTCTAGATTATTAGACTAAAAAATTAAATTTCTAGCTTTTTTTAAGAAAAATTATTAAGGGTATCTTCTCATCATTTATCTTTTTGTATATTAAATTATAGACCCGGACACTTTAACTGTTAACTTAGGACTTCGATTGCAACAACGATTACAAGATCTGAGAGCGGCGGCAAATACGAAAGGAATAGTGCTTTCACCAGCAAACAACCATTTCTACCTCAAACAGAAACACTCCACAAACACACACCCAATTCAAATAATCATCAAGCAGCAGCAACAAAATCACAACCCATCACCAAAAACACGCCAATTTCCTTCATTTGCCACTCAATCCTCCAAATCCCCTCTAACCCCCAGTTGCATCTGAACCCAACACTCCGCCGCTAGTGGTTGTTGGCTCCGCCAATGCAGACATCTATGTTGAAATTGACAGACTCCCCATAGAAGGAGAAACAATCTCAGCTAAGCATGGGCTGACGCTTGCTGGGGGCAAGGGAGCCAACCAGGCAGCATGCGGTGCCAAACTCTCATATCCAACCTACTTTATTGGGCAGTTGGGTAAAGATGCACACGGGAAGTTGGTTGTTGACTCTTTAAAGAACGGTGGCGTCAACGTTGATTATGTAAGACATGTTGTTGATGTGCCTATGTGGTGATGCTGCAGTCGGATGGCCAGAACTCTATTATCATTGTTGGCGGAGCCAATATGCATTGTTGGCCTGAGCAACTCAGTGACGAGGACTTGCTACTAGTGAGGAATGCTGGTATCGTTCTACTTCAGAGAGTGATCCCTGATTCTGTCAATTTCCAAGTTTCAAAGGTACCTACTTTTTGAATTGTTTCTTCCTATATCTTTAACCATGCTCATGTTAATTATTCATATGCTTACAGGTGCTTGATTTATTATTCTGAATTTTTTATTGTGTCTTGCAACTTGAAGAAGCGATTGTAAAACTTTACCTGATTGCATTTATGCATTTTGTTGTAATTATGTCTAGTTCCCGTTTTGAGGCCAACTAGGAACCCATCTAGGAGGACTTGGGTAATCTGGGGTATTTCAAGATTTTTCTTTGGATATCATGTTTTATTAGTTTCTTCATAAGAAATATGTTAAACTATGTATATATTTCGAGAAAGAGTAATGCATTCAAAATTGTTGTTTCGATGACATCATTCATCTATAGGAATGAGAAGCAAGGAATGTCTCTTTGAACCAATACCATGATTTCAATATGCTGATCACCTTTGAGGTTTATCTGGAGAGATGTAGCAACATTAAATGTCTCTTTAAACCTCTTCACTGTAGTTTGATTTTTTACCACCTTATTATCTAATAGAAAGTCATTATTTTTTTCATTGGCATCTATTCATACAGGCCTTAGGGGATCTCTTAGAAATTCTGTGATTTAGGATCCTTGTCTTTTCCTTTGCTAATCAACTTTGATGATTATTTTTTTATCATCAATTTTGCACTGGCAATGTTATTATCTATGTTCCTTAGTTTTTAAGGTTTAATTTCTTGTAATAATTTCTTGCTCATTCTGATGTTGCCATGTATTTAGGCTGCAAGGGATGCAGGTGTTCCTGTCATTTTGGATGCCGGGGGAATTGATGCACCTATACCCTTAGAGCTGTTAAATGTTGTTGACATCTTGAGCCCAAATGAAAGTGAACTCGGTCTTTTGACTGGCATGCCTGCTGAAAATATTGAACAGATCAGTCAGGCTGTTCCCAAGTGTCATGAACAACTATACATGCCCAAGTGATCCTTATCCTTGACTACCTTGTTACATACCTAGCATCATTGTTCTTTTGACGTTCTGAAAATATGACTAAATACTCTGATAAAGCATTCTGTCTTTCTAATGTAAATTTAATTGCTACTTTGTGTTGGTTACAATTTATGAGTTTGATCTTTCGTGTGAATTATGCAAACCTAGCTGGTCTATTGGTGTTTAATATGTCAATCCTTGCAATTTTTATCTTTGCTAAGGTGGTAATTGTATAGATGATGGTTGAACAAAATAATCAAGCCAAATACATGAAATTAATATTGTTCAAATGTACTGCTAGTTGGGAATAAGGCCAACCCCAATTAATTTGGGATTAAGCTTAGTTGAGCTGAGTTGTACTGTTAGTTGGTGTAGCTTCCATTTTCTTTTGATCCTCTGATTATTTTATGGATTTTGTCTTCCATTCCATGCGAAAAAATAGTGATTCAACTTCATAAGTGTCCAAATATGCAATGAGGTGTATCCATTTAACAAGGTTCGTAACAAGCCTCTTTATCATCCTACATGTGTCAACCAAGCGCTTGACAATTAGAACCAATTTTGGCACATCACTTGTAGACATGTTGCCATCGTGCTCCATCAACCATGGTAATGAATGCAAATACCTAAAGAGTATTGATTAAAATTAATTTTATTACACACTGAACTTAGTGTATCCTAAGGAGTACTGATTACACTGGCAGAGCACGGAGAATGAATTTTACCATCGGTGAAGTTAGTTAAATTAATTCATTTTACCAAAAAAATGTATTCACTAAAATAAATTAATAGAGAAATTGAGAAAATACAACAATCAAGTACTGAACTGGCTACAAATATCCTTAGGAGTATTGGTTAAATTGGCAACACATGAAAATTGATTCATTTGAAAGACAATTGATTCATTTTATCATATGATAAAATTGGTTCATTTATCGCACAGTGCTCTCAGTTATATTGATTCATTTGAATGACAAACTTATTCATTACAATAAAGAAACAGATAGATTCAATTATCGTTTGCTCTCATTTCGTTTCTCCCTGTGCTTTTGTTTCTTGTTTAGGTAGAGGTACACAACTAGGCAAAAAAGAGGGAAATAGGAGCAAGTACAACTAACAGGATGTGAACAAAGCTCAAATATCCTTAGGAGTATTGATGGAAAAGCATTTTTTTTTAAGTGGGATTTCATTGTTTCTTGTTTTTTGCTTTAAGTCATGCAGGTTACCATAGTCCCAAGATTATGGGGTAACGGAGGAATTCTCGAAACTATGATGATTAAACGGATGTAATTTCTTCAGGAATATTATATCAGCTGCACTGAAAGAAGTAATCACTGCTCCAAATTAAATAATTCAATCTTACTACTCATTATTATTGGAGTTTAGCAGCAAAAACTAAAGTTTATCATCCTTCAGAGTTTTCTTGCCTGAAATCATAGTTGTAGAGTTATCGTTTAATATTTAATTTTAAGTTCTTAGGTTTCAAAGAATTGTTCGGGAAATTGCATATTGGAGTTATTCTTTTCCTACTAAGTGGAAATGTTCACTGGCTTATGCCTTGTCACTAGTGTAATATTTTGTTTGAAGCATGTTACGTAGATTGTTCTTTGTGAGCATATAGGTATATGCCAATTTGTACTTGCAGTCTTGGCCAAGTTGAATTTTTTATCCTTTCTTTTCACTTCCTCTCTTCCTTCATCTTCCTCCATCTGTCTGATTTGATCTTCCATTAGTGCAAGGGAGAAGAAAAGTATACACAGTTCTTATTTTAAAAGCATACATTTCTTTCTCTCTATATATATAGCTAAATCTTATGCAAAGGCTCTATTTATCTTTCTTTACAGTTTTCATTTTGGGTAATTTGTGCACTGTAGATTTTGGATGTTACTGCTTTGACATTTCAAAACTTGACATTGGATTTCTTAAGCAGGGTGAAAAAGGGAAAATATGGGAATGATTTCATTCGATATTGATTTTACATGTTAGGTTTCTTCCGCCTTAAAAGAATTGTAAATAAAATCATATGGTGGAATTCATGTTTTTGCTACCAAGTGGAAGTGTTCTTTGGATTATGCTTGATCATTGTTGTAAATATCATTTTTGAGGTTTTTAACTTTGGGGTTGCATTTAGGGTGTTCTTCGTGTTCATATAAGTAGTTCTACGTCCATTCAGTGTAAACAATCTTGGGACGTGAAATTGAATTATTACTGGTGATATCTTTCTCTCTCCCTTCTTCTGTTTCCCATTGTTTCGTCGTTTCATTAGGGGAAGGGATAGGAAATATATACGGTTCTCATTTGTATTCATAGATTTCTTTCCATATTTTAGCCTATATTATGGGGGGGAAATGTCTTTATCTCTCTCTCTCTCTCTCTCTTTCCCTCCCTCCCTCGATAGTTTTCCTTTCCAGTAACTTGACCACTTTCTAGATTTAGTGGTGCACGTATGGGTCTGATGCGTAGTTGGATGCTACCATTGGGTCAGATGGGAAGCTGTTTGTCAATGGCAAACAACAAAACATATATTTTTGTGTTTACTTTCACGGAGTTAGGGTAATCCTAGTGAAACTTGGAAACAAAGGATCGGATTTATTTGAAGGGAAAAAAACCAATTAAGCAACCTATTATATCTGCTCCAAGAGTCCTTGACACTACAGGTGCTGGAGATACTTTTACAGCTGCTTTTGCTGTGACCATGGTGGAGGGCAAGACGAAAGAGGAATGCTTGAGATTTGCTGGTATGGCTGGCTAGCATTCTTAGTTTGCATGAGTTGTTACTATACACTGGTTAACCTTTTTTTCCTTTGAATGAAAAAACAATCATCTTCTTGATTTTTTTTTTTAATTTTTGGATGTACCTAATTAAAAAAAAAAAAAAAATCTCTTCATACTTTTATAGCTTTGTCAGCATTTCAAAATTTTTGTTTCTGTTTAATTTTTTGGAAATATGTTCTTATAATTCTCTCAAACATTATACAGCTGCAGCAGCTTCTCTTTGTGTTCAAGTGAAGGGAGCAATTCCTAGCATGCCTGACAGGACATCAGTTTTGGATCTTCTTCAGTCTGTTTGTGGACATCCTTTTGTTGAAATGCAGAGCAGAACTTCAGTTTTTTTGAAGTGGTAATAAGAATGTATTTCGACACACCCAAAAGGACATTGTATATGTATATAAAGCAGGCAAAGCATTTCCCAGATTTGCAATGTGTTTTTTCTCACCGGTATAAAAAGTTATGGTCTATCAAAACTCATGGTAAAATAATGTGTCAAGGCTTCATGAGCTAAGGACAATCCCAAACTCAACACATATCTGTTCGAGCTCAAGCCTAATCTGTGACCCTCGGGCTGAGTTCGAATTCGGCCAAGTTCTTTAAAACAAATTTTGTTTTTTGTTAATCAACTAAAAATATTCTTAATAAAAGTTGAAAAACAAAATAGATGCCAAGCTTCCACCCTTATCAACGTATCAAGTAGACATATCTGTATAATCTTTTTAAGTTAAAAATGTTAAAAAAAATTTATAAATAAAAAATAATCAAGTCAAAATAAGAGGAGGATAAACTTAAATTAAGAAATGCAATTCATGCAATAAAATAATAACTAATACTAGTATGTTTTATGTACATCATGATTTTCATATATGTTTAAATTGAACTAAGTTAATTTAAGTTGACTCAAACTTATATAAAGATATAGCAAAAAAATTCAGAGTTCGAACTCAATATAATTCATAATTTTTATATAATTCAGATTTCGAACTAACACAGTATAATTCATAGTTTTTATAGTAAGATTAATCTTTTCTGGTTTTATGTCATATAATCACAGTGCAACTATGCAAGTAAAATGTCAATATTGCAAGCAAACCAATCAAAGCTATTACATTTTTTTTTTAAAAAAAACCTAATTACTTAAGGAATCACAGGCTTTAAATCAATTTTCAATTTTTAGCATAAACTTCAATTTGTATTAATAAAAATATTATAATTAATAATTTGTTTCAATGTTAGCCTTCGATCAGAATTGTGTCAAAATTTTCACCAACATAATTTCTTAAAAATATTAAATTTTAGGTCAATTTTTAATTTTAGAATAAACTTCAATTCGTACCAATAAGATGACTATAATTAACAAATCATTTTAATATTAATCTTTGATAAGAATCCAACCATTTTTCGACTAAAATTATTATGTGATACTTTTTAATAATTTTTTTAACACAAAAGAAAAAAAAAGCTACTTTTTATTGAAAATAATTTCCAGATTCATAAATGATAAAAATTTTATTTAAAAAGTGAAAAGAAAATCAAACCCAAAAATCATTATAATAAAAATTCTTCAAAATCTTAGAAAATCAATAAATCCGTAAGTTCTCAATTAATACATTCAGATATTTACTTCAAACAAATCCATAAAAGAACTCAGAAGAGTGTGGGAAAATAAAAGATAAATTTTTTTTTTTTAGTTGACAGTTGTTCCTATTGCTTTTTATTTATTAATAAATTTTGTATTTTGATAAGTGAAAATCAATTTTTAATATTGTAAATTTAGATTTTTTTAATATATTTATTCTTTTTCTGAAAAGAATTTTTTTATTCTTCTAATGGAGTGTACAATACTTTAAAAGTATAATTAACTACACAGTAGTAATTAACAATAAAATTTAAAAGACAATAAGTTGTAACATTAGTGAATGTTCTTAAAATAGCATTGTGTGGGTTTTTATAGATACCACAAAACCCAAAAAAAAAAGAAAGAAAAAGAAATTCTAGTCAAGATTGTAAGAATTTATTCAGGATCTAGTACATGAATATAGAACACCATTCATAATTAAGCAGAAGCAAAATTACGTACCTGTTTGCGCAGTAGATTTGAAAGCGGAAACAAATTTATACCTCTTTATGCATTAAATCCTAAATTATTCTGTAATATTATTCTGATCACTGAACATAGAACACTCAGATAACATATCAGAAGAGCTGAAAAAGAGAGCTAAGTCTTCCTCTCCTTGACCTTCCCACAAGACGGCTACGATGAGTGTAACAAATAGGGTTGTCAAATATTATGAAGGCAGGAGAGGAGACTTAACCTATTTATAATAGATTTTAACAAACCCACCCATCACAGGTCCATGTTAAAATAGACCTACATTGACCGTCTTCCATATCGGCCCATAAAAGGTGTCACAAGCCCATAACTCAATTGATCACATTTTAATTGGCCTTACCCCAAATCAATAAACCATATTATTCAGTCCGTTTTATAAATAATTAAAATAAACTCATAATTAATATTAGCCCACATAAAAATTTCAATACTATCCCACTTGGCAATATTAATTATGGTGTTTTCATGTTTTATGAAAGAAAACATTTTTGAAAACGACTCTCAGACTGAATACTTTAAACTCAAGTGTGGCCACACAATTTTAGAAAACATATAGTTTATTGATAAAGTGACACCTCAAATACAATCATGTCCACATTAAATTATCAATATCAGATCATGACAGTAGTTTTGCCTCTTATTGATATGGTATCAATCCATAGTCACAAATATTGACAATTTAACCAACCTGGATTCTGATATGACAGTGTAGCAAGAAAATAGCGTCCACATGTGATCAATACACTATTTTCTTGTCAGTCCTCCAAATATTTCTCTTTCACACATGCTCTAACGAGCAAGAGAAATTTACAAGGCTTCACAATAAGGTTGTTATTTCCATTTGGAAATACACACACAATGTCTTAGCCTTTGTTTCCATAAACACAATTGGAAACCAGCCCTGCTTAAGATAATCACACCATTCTTAAGCATATTAACCATAATGTCTTAGCATTTGTTTCCAGAAACACAATTGGAAACCAGCCCTGCTTAAGATAATCACACCATTCTTA
Organism: Omphalea diandra; assembly: GCA_949677035.1. NCBI lineage: Eukaryota > Viridiplantae > Streptophyta > Magnoliopsida > Malpighiales > Euphorbiaceae > Omphalea > Omphalea diandra. Next base: position 2,077 of record CATIWR010125649.1, on the reverse strand, counting down.
AGCATACCACGCACAACTTATAGCATGTTATATATATATATATAGAATGTGCACATGCGCATAACAAATAACCACAAAAGCACTCAACTCATATAAATGTGAATAAGCAATGTAGCAAAGTTATTTAACTTAGACATTCAATCACAAACATAAAAAAAAAAAAAAAAAAAAAAAAAAAAAAAAAAAACCAAACACATCAAAGGACTCCATAATACCCATATCACAAACATGATTCTTCAAAACTATGGGTCTAAGTCCTTTGGTTAGAGGATCAACTAACATCAAATCAATACTAACTTGTTGAATCTCAATATCTCCTTTCTTTATTAAGTCTCTAATTGCAAGATATTTAATCTCCATATGCTTAGAACCACTTGAACTTTTACTGTACTTAGAGAAAAACACAACATAATTATTATCACAATAGATTCGAAGTGGTCTAGCAATAGAATCAACCACAAGCAACCCATAAATAAAATTCTTTAACCATATAGCTTGTGTACTAGCACCATAACAAGCAACAAACTCAGCTTGCATAGTAGAAGATGTTGTAAGTGTTTATTTAACACGTTTCCATGAAACAACATCACCAGTAAGCATAAAAATATAACCTGAAGTGGATTTCATATCATCTTGACAGCCTGCAAAATCAGAGTTTGAATACCCCACCACTTCAACATCATCCATACGCCTATAAACTAACATATAATCCTTTGTCTTTTGCAAGTATCTTATCACTTTCTTAGCAGTTACCCAATGATCTCACATAAGATTAGAAAAATATTAACCAAGAATACCAACAATATATGTAATATCTGGTCTTATACATACCTGAGCATACATCAAGTTGCCAATTGTACTTGCATAAGGAATATTATTTATGGTTTGTTTCTCAATATCACTTTTAGGGCATTGCTCCTTATTAAATTTATCTCCTTTCACCACAGGAGTATCACCACCTTTGCAAGATTGCATATTAAATCTATTGAGCACACGATCAATATATGCCCTTTAAGAAAGACCTAGTAAATGACGGGATCGATCACGACAAATCTCAATACCCAAGATAAAAGATGTCTCTCCAAGATCTTTCATATCAAAAGTCCTAGAGAGTAACAGTTTAGTTTCACAAATAATCCCCATGTCATTACTGGCTAATAAAATATCATCAACATAAAGAATAAGAAATATAAAATTACTCCCACTGATCTTATGGTAAATGCATTGATTTATCTTATTCTCGGTGAAACCAAGTAAAGTAACTATCTCATCAAATTTGAGATACTATTGACACGAAACTTGGTTGAGACCATAAATAAATTTCTTTAGTTTACCAACTAAGTATTTTTTACCACTTTTTTTAAAACCCTCAGGTTGCTCTATATGAATTTTCTCACCCAAATCACCATTTAAGAATGTCGTCTTGACATTCATTCGATACAATTCTAAATCAAAATCAGCAAACCAAGGCCATAATTATTCTAAAGGAATCTTTAGAGGAAATAGAGGAAAAAGTATCATCATAATCAACACCTTCACGCTGTGTAAACCTCTTAGCAACCAATCTGGCTTTAAATTACTCAACTTTTCCTTTAGAATCCTTCTTGGTTTTGAATACCCATTTGCAACCTATAGGTTTATTATTAGAAGGAAGTTTCACTAGTTCTCAAACTCTATTATGACTCATTGATGTCATCTCATCTTTCATAGCATCAATCTAGAATTCAGAATAAATACTATTAACAGCCTCATCATAAGATACAAGATCAATAACATGACCTATATTATAATCACATTCACCAAGATAGACCTCATAATCATCTGGAATTATTGACCTTTCAGCGACAACATTTTGTTCAGAACTACCAGGCATGGTATATTGGGTAACTATTCCACACTATTACAAATATTTGGCAAACTCTCCCATATGTTGCCCAGTCTCATTATATTTGTCATAATATTCACCCACATGATCATATCTCACAATTTTAATGACTTTTCCTCATTTTTCCTCATTGTTTCTCAATCTCAATTTTAAAAATTTTGAACACCTCAATGATATAAGATTTCTCATTTA
>CATIWR010125639.1:0-31984 GCA_949677035.1 Omphalea diandra | reverse complement strand
AAAACATTTATCTATTTCAACACTGAATAAAAAGTAGTCATAAAAACTAGGTAACATAGGGAAGAGAAGGAAAGTCCCTAAGTCCATATTTTGCTTTGAGCTATGTATGTCAATTGAAAATGATAGAATACATATATAAGTAGTAGCACACAAAGTGCTTTTTCCTTGCCACTAATGACTTGCAATGTTAACTATTGCCCACTATAAAGTATGAACCCAAGACTAGTTGAGTTGATTATTTTGGAAGCAGAAATTGAAGTGCCTTTGGGAAATGGAAATCATGCTTAGCCACTCACATCTTATAAAAGTCAATTTGTTATGACATTTCATGAAAGTAGTGTAGCAAATAATACTAAAATGGGCAAAAATTCAAGAAATGATGTCGATAAATTGAGTATCCCCACACATGATTCTCACTTTGGCTTTCCTTTACTTGATGTCATCATATGATTTCTTGTTTGTTGAATTAGCAAAGTTGCTTAAAAGCACAAAGTTTACGGTTGGTTTTTTCTTTTTGAGAATATGGGGCTTTAATTAACATAGTTACTAATTAATTGATGATCAACATCCAATTATAACTGCATAAAGTGCAAATTTACTCCTTTTTTATTTTGAGGCTAATTCTTTTTACATATAAGTGTTTAAAAAAATTGAGAAGTATGAATTATATTTTTGATATTTCTTCTATAATATAAGCATCAAATCAAAATTTTAACATAGTTGGGGAAGTACAATCTATTTTCAAATTAAGTCCTCATTAGCTATTCTTGAACATTGTCTCAATGCATAATAATCTTTTTTTTCTCACGCAATTTCATGGAAAAGCTAAATTATTTAGCTTGGGAATATGGGGATTTTGTGTGCTAAAAACACTCATCAATTAGATATTTTTTGGTAGATAGGAGACAAACACATCAATTAGATGTGATATGTTTTATTATTTAGATTTGAGGTACATAATCAGGTATTAATTTTTAGAAATTTTTTAACTAACAATAATATGGTGACATTTTTAATAATCATTTATGACAACTTATGGTAACTTGCATATATCTTTTTTATTTTTTCAAATATAAAAACTTTATATTCTCTCCATCCCAATATTATAAGTCATATTTCCTTTTTTAGAAATCTCAAAAAATTGGTCACTTTCTATATTTAGATGTTGGTTTAGTTATAAATTATCAAAATTACCCCTTCATTAATTTTCAAATATATGTACATTAATAATTAAATATTTCTTAATTGTTTTACATTGTAATTTCTTATACCTCTTTCTTTTATCCTTTCAATATTTTGTGATTAATAAGATTTTAACAAGAATGAAAAGTCATTTTATATATTGCCAATTTTAAATAAATGAAGTATGCTTTTATTAAGTTTCATAAAATTTAGTGCATTACAATAAATATTATGAAAGGACATTTTAGTGAAAAGAATGACTTTTAACTAACAAAACCTAACTTTTTTAATCCTTGTGTAAAAAAAAATATGGCCTATAATATTGAGACTAAGGGAGTATTAAATTTTAAGCTATTTATAATTATTTTATAAATTAGATGTGTATATTCAATATGAATGTCTATCAGTAATTTTTAATATCCGCAGGATTGGGTAGACGACTAGTTTGGCATTAATTAATAAACTAGAAAGTGGTTTTATGTAAACTTTGAACACTCCAGAGTTGATTTGTGACAATACCCTGTGTTAGGATTGATTAATTGCACATCAAGGGATGAAATTGACCAAGAAAACTTTTGCATTGTTTAAGTTCAAGAATGTTTTGGAAAATGGCTTTTATGTTTGGGTTGGACCTGACATAAACTCCAAAATGGCTGACAGGCCCAATACCAGAAGTTTGGACTTATGAATTGGGCCCATTGTCTTGAAAGTGGCTATAGGCATTTGCTTTCCTAAAATCCGGAGTAACAAATTGAAGAGTCTTGATTTGTTTTTTCTTTTTAAATTTTTTTAAATGTTATAACTAAAATATAATTGAGTAAATTCAAAACATTATTAGACTTGAGTTTAACTTGATTTTAAAATTCGAGACTCAAAACTTGATTTAAATTCAGTTGAGTTTTATTTTAAACTTGAGTTGAACTCAACTATTTGGTATCAACGGTTCAATAATTTTAAATCTAAGTCAGAATAAATTCAATTGAATTTAAATTAAAATTGACTTAAATATGCTGAATTATTTATAGATATTTATTACAATGAGCGATATAATAGTAATTTCGCCAGCATTAAGAATAAAAATGTTTTAATAATCAAATCTAATGCATCGTTTTTTCTTTTGAAAAGTTGGAACTCAAATTTAATTAGATTAAATATCAAATTTATCAAATAAACTTTTGAGCTACTATAAAATAGGTCTAACACATTGACATTTTGTTCAATTGATTATGTACCGTTTTCGAGATCTAAATGTTCTGATTTTAATTTTCTTTATCTTCTTTATAACTTATAAAAAAAATCTCACAACTTTTTTTATCATGTATATATATATATATATATATATATAAAGTCTCGTCACGTCTGCCACAGCCCACGGCGGCGTGCCATTGGAAAACCTGTCAATGTCATTAGTCAAATTATACTGAGAATTTTGAAACACGTCCTTGCTTACGTTGCGAAAGAGGATTTTTTTAAGGCATAAAACATCATATTCTCAAATAAAATAAAATAAATTATACACTTTTTTTTTGGCTGATGTGTAAAAAGCTAAAAAAGTAATTAAAATAAATTTCTCAAAAAAAAAAAAAATTAAAAATCAGATAAACTGATCAGGCCAAGTAAATTAGAATTGACCATTAAATTAATTTGATTAGAGATTACATATCAAATTGGTGAAATTAATTGAATTTAGTTAAAACTAAAAATGCGTGGACTGGGTTGATTTAATTTAATTAGAAAAATGTCATTTGATTTTATTTTTCTAACAGCCTATAAAATTTAATATTTATTATTTTGATTAAATTTTAGATAGTGGGATATTCTTAATTATTTATAATTAATTAATTGTCAATTTATATTTTGTGCATATAATTTTAGTATAAAATTTATGTTATATTAAAAATTTCATATTAATTAATTATGAACTAATTGTTTCTATTTTAAAAAATAATTATTTTTTAATATAAAATTCATATTGTATTAGAATTATTATTTTATTTAAGTTAATTGTTAATTATTTTAAATTTTTAAAAATAATATGTCAAGTTCAAAATGATTATTTGAAATAAAATAATGACTTGAAATATGGTATAAAAATATTTAACATAACTTTTAAGATCAAAATATATATATATATATATATATATATATATATATATATATATATATATATATATATAAATTAATTGATTATATTTTTATTTTAAACTAATAGTTCATTAATATATTTATTTTAAAATATGATATTTTAAAATCATAAATTGTCTATCAAAATAGTTGGACGACTCATCTGATTTTCATAACATTGAAAGAAAGTTTTAGATACTAATTAGTCTCTCATTTAGTAACATTAAATCATCTTTAAACATATCAAAGTAACATTAGGTTTTTTTTTTTAAAAAAAAATTTTTTTGAGTTCAAATTTTAATTGAAATTAAATTAGTATAAAGTTTAAATTCATCTTTGTTTATATATTCATTAAATATAATTAGATATATTTATTAAATTTAGTTAAGATAACGAATAATAAATAAGTTAATATTATTATATTTTTACACAAAAAAATTCAATTGATTAGTGATTAAATAAGTGTTAGTCAAACCGTCTACAGAGGTCTTTATTGGAATTTTAATTTAGCTATCGTCCACAGCAAAGAAAAGCTGTCGATGGTAGCCAACTCAATCTCTTCATTTTACATCATTTTTTTTTTCACTTATAGTTTTTTTCAGTCACAATAAATAATCAAATCATATTTTCATCTTATTTGTATGAGTTAATTAGAGTTGATAGATTTTCATAGTAAAATCTTTTATGTTTTTTTAGTATTTAATTTAGAAAAATATATAACAAATCAAAGATATATAAAAGAATATTCAATTACTGTTAATGTTTCAATATCTAGAGATAAATTAAAACCTTTTAATAATGAAAATGAATTTATTTGATTGAAAATTTATGTTAGATTTATTTTTTTAATTATTTGCTAAGTTTATTGATAAAATATTATATGTTTTTTTGTTTCGCTTGATGAGAGTTTATTTGTCTTTCTCTATTAAAGTTTATTCGTCTTTTTTTACGATAGTTAAAATAAGTTTAAATTTGATATTTAAAAAATTATATTCGTTTAAAGACACTTTATATGATAATGAAGTCGTTTTGTATTTCAATATCACCAGCAAATGAAATTTGTTTTTTCTCAATGTGTTAAACGCAATAAAAATGCTATATATAATTGTTTCATTAATACGATCAATAGAGTTCAAAAAAAATTTCATTTTTTTAAAAAAATTGTATATATTTTTTAAATATTGTTAGAATTAATTATCTGTTTTAAGTTATATTTATTAATTTTTATTAATAGAAAACTCTTTTTATTTTTATTTTTAGTTTTTCAAAAAAAAGTGTTGGCAAGATATTTAACACATTACCCCGTGCACTAAGACACAGAACCAAAAACAACGCTAAGACCCGAGCTTTCATTCCATAAGAGTAATAATCATCAAAATTGATGTTAAAGAATGTTTGTTTACTTATTATTCATTTATACGATTCTTTATGATCAATGATCATGATTCATCACCCTTTGCGTCCTAGATCAGCTCTTCAAATATGAAAAAAAGACAGTTTCCATCTTTGCCGTCAACTGAAATGGAAGAGAAATTCTCTTCTTCCACTTACTATATGTGCACATGCGCGTATATCTGCATTCAGTTTAAATCGAGAAAACAAACCCACAGGATTTAGTGATTTATAGAGTCAATCCTTGATTTGGGGAGTTAGGAAGAGACGAGAAAGGAAATGGGTTGGAGAGGGATTTTGGGTTTTGAATATGGGATTGTACAGGCACCATTAGGACCTGACATTTCTGGTCCAGAGCTTGTAGCTGCTGTGGCTAATGCTGGTGGTGTTGGCCTTCTTAGAGCTCCTGATGGGGCATGTCTTCTCTGTTCAACTTTCCCTTGTGCTCAATTATTGCCGTTTCCACGTGTTATATTGTGCTCAATTTGGTACATTATTTGCTCAATTATGGTGTAGTATCTGTAACTTATTTCATCAATCTGTGAGATAATTTAATTGGTTATGTGGTGATTGAATAAAGAGCAGAAATTTTCATATCACTGTCTCAAGCAATATTTCCATATATGATAATAATCATCACAATTGCGATCAGTACTATTTTTCCTATGACTGTGACTGTGCTTTATATTGATACTTTTTATAAGATGCATATACAATCAGTGTTTGTCCCACTTTCAGCTGCAAATTGTTTCGCGGACAGTAAAATCGATGATTAAAATTGTAAGCTTTAGTAAGGGTATCGAATTCTGTAACATTTGCCTTATATGCAACTTTTGAGCATAGAATCTATCACTTGAAAAAAAAGGGGGTAAAAGGTGACTTTCTCAAAACGTTTAACAGGAGTCACCTGATTACTTGCGGGGACTGATAAAGCAAACACGAACCTTAACTGACAAACCCTTTGGAGTTGGTGTTGTTCTGGCATTTCCACATGAGGAATCTGTAAAGGTGATACTGGATGAGAAGGTAGCTGTTTTGCAAGTTTTCTGGGGTGACTGTTCAGAGGACCTTGTACTCAAGGCCCCATCAAGCTGGAGTCAAGGTTGTTCCCCAGGTAAGTTAATATACTCATGCTTGCTAATTAGTACTTTCAAGCTTTAATGCCTGCACAAGATATTATTACTCTATCCCGGACGCTGAAATGTTTATGAATCAAACAATTTGTATGGCATTGAGTGTTCAAAAAGGTCACTAGGGTCCTTCTCTATAAACCAGATCATTTAATTTTACTATAGTTGTGGAAATTTACCTTCTGATTTTCCTAAATGCCTGACTAATTCTTGGGTTTGCACTGGAGGTTGGGAGTTTTGAAGATGCGAAAAAAGCCATCAGTGTTGGTGTGGATGGGATTATTGTCCAAGGACGTGAAGATGGGGGGCATGTAATTGGTCAGGTGTGTGACCTTATAAATTTCCAACTTTAAATGAATTTATATGTGGTTGTTATAGACTATGGTTTGGTGTTAAAATTTTTTTGTATCCCATGACTAAAAGTGTCCTAAACCTTTACAAATGCAAGTGTCTACCGAATGGAAGAAGTGTCACATTTCTTATGTTTATGCATTCAATCTACAGATAATTTTTGATATGCGTCGACAGTTAACACTATTATGCACTAGGAACTGAAGTGTCTTCATGGTCTTATTAATTGTTTAATACCTGCTAATTTTGATTTTTCAGTATCATCGAACCATTTTATGCTTGTTTTGTCATATACTTCCAGGAAGGCTTAATTGCATTGTTGCCAAGGGTTGTGGATCTTGTTGGTGATCATGGTCTACCTGTAATTGGTGCTGGTGGTATTGTGGATGCCCGTGGCTATGTTGCTGCTCTGGCCCCTGGTGCTCAGGGAGTCTGTCTAGGCACTAGGTATGAAGCAACATTGTCTTGCATATATAAGAAATTCATTGGGATTGTCATGCTAACAATCCAACAAAGAAATTTTACTTTGTATTGAGACTAGCAACTCTTTCTATTTATAATGATCTGATTTTTGCGGTATCTAAATTATTGTTTGTGAGCTCTGCCAATTGCTTTGTAGTCCACACGTGACATGTTTCAACCTCACCAGCTTGTATTTTCTCTCTAATGAAGTGGCAATCCATCTCAATATATTTTGTTCTTTAATGGAAAACTGGATTCTTAGAGATATGGATTATTGAAATATTGTCACAATACAAAAATGTTGGTTGTTTATAAGGTACCTTGAAGTCTTTAAGCAATTACTTTAGCCAAATTAACTCATAAACAACAGCAGCCATTGATTTATGCTCTACCTCAGCTGAACTTCCAGCGACTATGTTTTGTTGCTTCGACTTCTAGCTCATACTCTGCCTCAGTTGAACTTCTAGTTACTGTGTTTTGTTGCTCTGACTTCCAGCTCACTAACGAGCTTCCAAAGAACTTGCCATAACTTGGCAAAGACCTTCTGCTCTCCTTACATGAACCCCGATCATCGTTAGCATAAGCTTTCAGTTAAAGATCACTGTCCTTTGAAAAAAATAACCCTTGTGTTAGTGCATTCTTCAAGTATCTTAAAACTTTCAGTACAACACCAAAATGGTTTTCTGTTGGCTTATCCATAAACTTGGATAGAAGGTGAACTGCATATATAATTAGGCCTTGACAATGTCAAATATATCAGTTTACCAACTAGTTTTCTGTATTGTATGGCTCTATAATCAAGCTTTCTTCTGAATGCACTAGCTGATGATTAACATTAATAGGAATTGCAAATGGTTTTGCTACCCACATTCCATACTCTTTTTTAATAGCTCTAAAGTGTATTTCCTTTAGCTTAATACTATCCCTTTATCTGATCTTACCACTTCTAAACCCAAAAAAATACTTCAATTGCCCCAACTGTCTAAGCTTAAAGTTTGCTTGCAACAACTCTTTAACCTTTTGAATCTGCAATAGATTGTTACTTGCAATAACAATATCATCTACATAGACTAATAAAGCAACAAATTCAAGCTCGTCTTCTTTTGTAAATAGAGAATAATCAAATTTGGATTGTGTGAATCTATTGCTAACTAGACACTGAGAATTTTATATTCCATTGTCTTGATGCTTGCTTCAATCTGTAAAGCGACTTATGAAGTTTGCAAACCAATCTTGTGTTTGGAGTATTGGATTGAGGAATATCAGTTTTGTTACAAGTCTCCCCCTGAAATTGATATCTCCATGTAAACTTCTTCCTCTAGATCATCATTTAAAAAAGCATTACTGATATCTAATTGAGCTAAAGACCATCCTTGTGAAGCAACAAGAGCTAGAAAAACTCTGACAATTGTGTGTTTGATTACTGGACTAAAGGTTTCCTCATAATCAAATCCATACTGTTGAGTAAATCCTTTAGCCACTAGTCGAGCTTTATACTTGTCAATAGTACCATTAGAGTTATATTTAGTTTTGAATAACCATTTACATCCAATTGGTCTTTTGTCATAACTGACTAAGTGCCATTAGTTGCACGAGCATTAAATTTAGCATTTATTGTTGCTAACCAGTGTTGATGTTTAATTGCTTGTGCAAAAGATGCTAGATCAATGCGAGATGAAATAACACACTTAAATGAGTGAAAAGAAGGAGATAAGTGAGAATAGGAAAGAACATTAGAAATAGGAACTTGACAGTAGAATTAGAAGAATGAAATGGATGATGATAATCATTGAGATAAGTGGGAAGCTTAGAAACTTTAGTACTTTTTATAAGGGAAGGTGCATCTAATGAATGAAGTTTTCCAGATGACGATGGTCAAATGGAATGTGTAATAAGTGTAGGAGAAGATGCATGAGGTGTAGAAAAAGACGGAACTAAAGGAGAAGGAAAAGATGCAATAGATGGTGTATCAAAATGAGGGAAAGAAGGATCAAAAGTCGGAGGAATAGTTAAAACTAAAGAAAGTATGAAAGAAGATGTAACAGTAGACTGAAGACACTAAAATGGGAAAATATGTTCATAAAATTGAACATCCCTAAAGATAAAAATAACATGATTATTAAGATCATACATCCTTTGATACTAGTTGGATAACTAATAAAAATGCATTGTTTAACTCTAGGATCAAACATAGTTCTACAAGAAGTGAGATTAGTTACAAAACACAAGCAATCAAAGTATCTTAGTGAATCATAGCTAGAAGATTTTTTATGCAACAATTGGAAAGACATTTTATGATGTAAAATAAGAGTTGGAGTTCTATTAATGATAAAAGTTGTTGTGAGAACAACATCACCCCATAACTTCAATGGAAGATTAGAGTGAAATAAAAGGGCTCTAAAGACATTAAGCACATGTTGGTACTTTCTTTCAACAGTACCATTCTATTGAGGAGTGTACTCATAGGTTTATTGATGGATGATACCTTGAGATTGAAAGAAAGAAGAAATTTGGAACTCAGTTCCTTGATCAGTTTTGATAATTTTGACAGATTTTTTAAATTGTGTTTGAACTATATGACAAAAGTAATGAACACATTATGAAGTGTCAGATTTATGTCTCATTAGAAATGTCCAAGTACACTAAGAAAAATCAACCATAGTAAGAAAATAATGATTTTTATTGAGATATGCTTGAGTATAGAGTCCCCAAACATCCATATGTACAAGTTCAAAAGGGCTATTGACTATGTCTATAGAGAGGAAATGACACCTTTTTAGTTTTGTCTTAGGAAAAGCTAAACAGGAAGTCTTATTAACTTTATTTACAGTAGGTAACAAATGACTCAAAAAGGAAAATGAGAAATATCTATATGACCTAATGGATGATGCTACAAATCAGAAGAAAAAACATGAATGGAAGAAGAATGGACTGAGGATGACTATAGAGTAGTAGTAGATGAAGAAGATTGCAAGAAATACAGGCCTTGATGAACTTTGGATAGTCCAATCATTTTCTTGAAAGAGAGGGACTGGATGAAACAATATTGTTGAAGAAAAATAAAGCAAATGTCTTTATTAAAAGTCATTTTGCACACAGAAACCAAGTTAAATGTGAATGAAGGAATATAAAGAACATTGTAAAGAGTAATATGCTCATTAAGAACAATAGTGCCTATATGAGTGTCCAATGTTTTCATACCATTTGGAAGACCGACAAAACAATTATTAATAGATTGAAATGAGGTAAAGAAATGCAAAGAACATGTGATGTGATTAGTGGCTCCCGTGTCAATGATCCATGACTGAAAATGTGATTTGGATTGTAATAAGTTCTTAAGCTTTCAACATTGGAAGCTGAAAAAACTAAAAAGGAATTACCTGCAACATTAGCAACATATGAATCAGTAGTAACATTAACTGATGCAACATTAAGTTGATTACTAAAAAAAGCTGACAACTGAGTAACTTGATCCTTAGTGAGATTCAATTGTGGTGTGGAAACTTGTGGCATAGTTAGAGGAGGCCTATGAATAGAAGCGTTAGTAACACTTTGATTGGATACAAATGCATTACACTATGAAGTTTTGCCTTTATTAAACTGGAAGCCTGGTGAATATCCAATCAATTTGAAATAATTCTCCTTAATATGCCTACTTTTACCACATTGAGTACGAGCAACTCATCTTTGTTACTCTTCTTAACTACCATAGCAATTGAATCAGTAAAACTTTGTTACTGCAACAATATAACCTTTGATACTCCTCTCTAAGCACCATGTTATATACCTGATCTAAGGTAGGAAAAAGCTTCATCAGAATAATTTGTGACCTAATAGCTTGAAAACTCTCATTCAAAACATTTAGGAATTTGAACATAATCTTTTTACTGTTGATCCACAAAGGTTTGAAAGCATTCTTTGTTACAATTTCCACATAAACAATGTGGAAGTGGCCTAAAGCTTCCGAGTTCCTCCCAAATTCCATTTAACTCAATGAAATAAGCATCAGCGGTCTTTGTTCCTTATGAAAGTGAACGAAGGAGCTGCTAAAGATGACAGATGCATGAATCATCAGGTTGAGAAAACCTTTGATTAAATTTCTCCTAAATTTGTACAACATCTTCCATGTAGAATACTGTGGAAATAATTGGAACAGATATCTAAGCAACCATGCCACAACCAGATTTTTGCATGGGATCTAAGGCAAGTACAATTGACTGTCAGATGAAGGTTTGGATATAGTCCCATCAATGAATCCTTGTTTATTTTGAATCGATATTGCCAACATGAAGGATCTCTTCTAAGATGCGAAGTTCATAGGGGTAAGCTCTTGAGTAACAATCACAAAGCTGTGATTATCCATATGATGAATAAAGTATGGAGCAGAAGGATCCTCCAAAAGATTTTGAGATGCATTATTCACATTTGAAGTAGTAGTAGGAGATTCCAAATCCAGCATTAAAGAATGAGATTGTGAAAGGAAGCCGAAGAAGTGAAAAAGATTAGAACAAAGTTCAAAAGAGGACAAGAACAAAACAAGTCTCTAGATTTTTCCCTAAAACTTTGATACCATGATACAAGATGTAAACAAAGAAGAATGAAACGAGATTTTATTAATGAACTTTTTGATTACAATTGAAGAGATTGATGTATTTATATACAAGGAAGCTATTATAACTAACTAGCTAGCTCAGCTAAATGTTTCTAACTAATCACAAGCATAAATAACTAATCAACTGCTAATAACAAGTAATTCTCTAACTGCCAATTGCTTGTGATTCTCTATTGCTCATCTCAGTATATCTAGTTACGTTGTGACCTTCACAAAAATTTTGGTGATTCATGGTCTCTAAGAATTAAGGATGAGATCATGAGACTTTTGAAATGCTTTTAGAGAAGTAGATCAGTATAATGCACACATCTTCTAGGAAATGATGAAATTTATGACTTATTTTATTTGTATACGAATCTATATATTATATAATAATCAATTATATTTAATTAAATGATAAAAAGAATTGTTTTTTTTTTTAAACAGAAAAACTATTCTAATGAGTTATTATAAATAAATTTATAACATAGAAAAATAATAATCTATTATTGTGTATTAAAATTACCTATAAACTAAAATTTAAAATTAAAAAGCAAAATTGGTTATATTTGCTAATTGTTTGATTAATAATAATTTAATATAATAATAATTAAAAATAAAATTTATGTAATTTTATTTTTTGCCATGAGTTTCACATGATGGGTACTTGAAATTGAAATATTCTATTGTCATATGACAACACTTATTTAATATTCATAATGTTATTCTGAAACCCATAAAAATATCAATTCATAATATTATGCTGCACTTGATAAAAATAATATTATATAACATTCAAAAATAAAATGCTACATTATAATATCAGACATTTGTTATGTGAAACTCATGGTAGAAAATGAAATTATATGAAAAGTTATTATTATTATTTATATAATTAGCAAATATTATCAATTTTTTCTTTGCTTTGATTAATAGCTTTTTAAAATAATTTTAATATATAGTAATTAATTATTTTTTTTATTATTGTGAAAAATGGAGTCAATTATAATACAACCAAGCCAAGCTTCTTTGGGAGTTACAAGCTTCAACTCAGTGTTAGCAATTTATGTTCAGCTCATGTCAAAGCCGAGCTTAATAACTTCATTAGCAATTAATTGTATTTAATTATTATTAGTTGGTTTGTTGTTTATGTTGAGTAGTTTGTTAGAGGTTTGTAACCATTCTCTTTCTTTAGTTTGTATATAAAGACAATTACAACATATTAAATAATATCTTTTTCATTCTCCACAACTTTGATTGTTTACTGTTCATAATCTTGTTATGGTATTAAAGCTAATTTTCTTCTCTTCTTTATGTTTTCCATCACTTTCTTAGCTACCAAACAACTTTTACCCATTTTCATAAAACTGAAGTTCTTATCATCATTCGATTTCTTTCTTCATTACGACTCTATTTTTGTATTTTTATTTTAAAGATCACAACATTTGCTTTGGTAATTTCTCCAAAAATGGCACAAATTTCTTCTAGCAAACCTTAATATGAAGATCCCATCAGCCCTTACTTCTTTCACCCTAATGAAAATCCATCTCTAGTACTTGTAACACCAGTTTTATCTGGATCGAATTATCACTCATTGGCACAACCCATGAGGATGGCATTACAGTCAAAGAACAAGTTGAAGTTTGTTAATGGAAGCATAAAAGTTCTAACTCATGATGATGAAGACTTTCAAGGATGGGAAACGTGTAATATTATGGTTCAGTCATGGCTTTTACAAGCAGTTTCTCCCTCCATTATGAAGAGTGTGATTGGGTTAGATTCTGCCATTAATGTTTGTGATGATCTCAAGGATTGTTTTTCACAAGGTAATGCTTTTCGTATTGTAGAACTTCAAGAGGAGAATTATGCTCTTCAACAGAAGAATCTTTAAATTATAGAATACTATACTCAATTGAAGGTGTTGTGAGATGAACTCACAAACCTATATGGCCTATTCCTATTTGTCCTTGCAGCCCTAAATGTGATTGTTGTGCTTTAAATGTGATAGAAGGTTATCAGTAGAGTGATTATGTGATCAAATTCCTCAGGGGCCTAAATGCTGGATTCCATACTATTTGTTCACAAATTATATTATTTGATCCTTTGCAACCAATTAACAAAATTTTTTACTTTAGTGATACAACATGAAAGACAATTGGGAGTCATGACCTCTATTGGATTAATCGAACCAACAACATTTTATGGCCAAGTTAATCATAGTGATTCTTATGTGAATTACGTTACCAATCCTACTCAACCAAGAAGATTTAATGCATAAATAGGTATGCCATCTAATAAGTTTCAGTTTGTTAATATTGGAGGGGTAAAAAGGAATGCCTCTAAATGTACTTTCTGTGGCTATATGGGCCATACTGTGAATGTTTATCATAAAAAAACATGGCTCTCCACCTAGATGATATAAGCCAAGGAATCATTTTAATGGTCCTGCTGCTAATCAATTGGAAGTTGCACATGATTCTTGTTTTGTTGATGCTACTACTTATGCTATTACTCCTGATGAGAAGTTTGATGTGACTAATTCTCACTCTGCTCCTCTTAATAAATCTTTTCTCAACAATCCTACTCTAGAACACACTTCTAATGCATCTCTTATCACTATGGAGCAATATTCTCAGATGGTCACTATGTTACAACAACTCTCAGCTCATAATGGACAATGTCCTACTCATATTAATACATTCTCCAGTAATTTTGTGCCTCCACCTAACAATTCAGGTATTCATTATTATTTCAATGCCTCAATTCAAAAACCTACTTCATTTGACTGGATCCTTGACACTAGTGCTACAGATCACATCACCTATAGTATTCAGTTATTCAAAACTTATTACTAAGTCTAAGGTGTGTTTGTTCATTTACCTAATGGTTCTAAGGTACCAGTTACTCATGTGGGAGTTATTGAGATTTCTTCTTCTTCTACCCTTCATGATGTTTTGTTTGTTCCTCAATTCTCTTTTAATTTCATCTTTGCTAGTAGACTAACATCTCAAACTCATTTTTGTATCTTTTTTTTTTTTTATCAACATTTGTGTCTGATTCAGGATCTTCAAGGCTAGAAGATGACTGGTACAATTGAGAAGATTAATGACCTCTATCATTTATCTTTGCAGCCTCTAGGATTTTCTTTATCTTCTTCTACTTATGTCAATTCCATTAAGTCAAATATTTTTCCCAAAGTGTTTGTTACTACTCTCAATAAAGTTGATCGTTGGCATTATATGCCAGGTCATCTCTCTAATCCTAGGCTTAGACTTCTTCAATAGATTGATCCTACTATTTCTCTTCCTATTCAACTACATTGTGATGTTTGCCATTTTGCTAAATAGAAATAGCTGCATTTTCCTATTAGCACTACTGGTTCTAATAAAATTTTTGAATTAGTGCATGTTGACAGATGGGGCCCTGTTTTTACTACTTCTATCCATGGATATAAATATTTATTCACTATTATTGATGATATAGTAACTACACATGGGAGCATTTATTTAAGTCCAAATCTGAGGTAGGGGAATTAAACAATTTATTTTTTTTGCTGAGACACAATTTCGCATCTGCATACAGTGTATTAGGAGTGACAATGGCCTGGAATTCCATATGGTTTAGTTTTATGCTTCCTTGGGCATCATTCTTCAACCCACTTATGTTTACAATCCTCAACAAAACAGTGTTGTAGAGAAAAAACATCAACATATCTGAAATGTAGACAAGGCTTTTCGATTCCAATCTTTTTTGCCTATGCATTTTTGGGCTGATTATATCTCACATGCAGTCTATATGATTAATAGAACTCCATCTCCACTTTTGTCTAACCACACTCCTTATGAGTTGTTCTACAATGTTAAACCTCATCTCAGTTCTCTTAAGGTGTTAGGGTGTCTATGTTATGCTTTGACTATACCAAAACTTCAAACCAAATTTGACCCTCGAGTTGATGAGTGCATTTTTTTGGGGTTTCCTTCTTGCACAAAGGGATATAAGCTGTACAATATCCTTACCACACTTTCATATCTAAAGAGGTATTCTTTTATGAACACATCCTTCCTTATTAGTGTTCTACCTCACTTGACAACTTTGTTGTTCCTGTTTCTTTAGATAATTCTGTTTCTTGTGATAATCTTACTCCCTTCAGTTTTAGTCCGCCTTCTTCCTCACCTCCTCTACCTTCTCCATCTACATCACCCTTCCCACCCACTTATTCACCACTTTTTCAATCAACTATTCCACTAACTAGACATTCCACCAGAACTCTTAAAACTGCATATTTACAGGATTATCAGTACCATCCCTTACCTTATTTATCTTCTCCCTCTCACGCTAATTCTGTTTCTACTTCTCCTCACACCATTGATCAAGTTTTTTCTTATCAGCATCTTTACCCCAAACACTAACTTTTTTCTACTGTCATCCATCAAATCAAAAAGCCTCGATCTTATACTGAAGCTATTAAGCATGATTGTTGGAAAGAGGCCATGGATGTTGAGATCCAAGCTTTGCAAAATAACCATACATGGGAGCTCATTGTTCTTCCCCCTTGGTAAACAACCTATTGGTTTTAAATGGGTCTACAAAGTTAAAAATACAAAGCTGATGGGAGTGTGGAATGATGTAAGGCTCGACTTATAACAAAGGGGTATACTCAACAACATGGTCTAGATTATGTAGACACTTTTTCTCCTGTGGTGAAAAAGATGACTATTCGAACCCTTTTGGCCATTGCAGCAATTCAAGGTTAGCATTTACACCAATTGGATATCAATAATGCTTTTCTCCATGGTGAGTTGCATGAAGAGGTGTATACACAGCGTCCTCCTAGTTTTACCTCCACCAAGCCTAATGAAGTCTGCAAACTTACTAAGTCCTTGTATAGTCTCAAACAAGCAAGTAGGCAGTGGCATGCCAAGCTTACTTTAGCTTTCATCGATCAAGGTTTCAGCCAAGCTTCTTTAGGTAGTTCCATGTTCACTAAAACCTGTGGTTCTTCTTTCATTGTGTTATTAGTTTATTTTGATGATGTTATTTTGGCCAATGATTGTGTTCAACCCATCTCAGAGATCAAACCTTATTTGCATGAGTAGTTCAAGATCAAAGATCGAGGAGAGCTTAAGTATTTTCTAGGCTTGGAGGTAACACGGTCTAAGACAGGCATTAACTTGTTTCAAAAGAATTATGCATTGGATCTGCTTACTGACACAGGTTTTCTTTCATCTAAACCAACAAATACTCTCTTATCCTCTATTGCTAAGTTTTCTAAAGGAGCTAGTGCTCCATATCATGATGTTACTGGTTATAGAAGGCTCATTGGGAAGCTATTGTATCTCTGCAATACTATACCTAATCTTACTTTTTCCATTCAATAGCTTTCTCAATCCTTGGATTGTCTTATAATTAATCACATGCATGCAGCCCATCATGTGCTTAGATACTTGAAGCAAGCTTAAGGCATCTTTTTCTCTTTTGCAAGTTCTTATCAATTAAAGGCCTTTGTTGATTCTAATTGGGCATCTTGCATATACACCAGAAGATCTGTCAGTGGTTATTGTATTTTCCTAGGTAACTCAGCGTCATGGAAATCCAAGAAACAACATATTGTGCCTCGCTTTTCCTCAGAAGCTGAGTATCAAGCCATGACCAATGCGTGTTGGAAGTTATAGTGGTTGCTCTATCTGTTGCAAGATTTGCATATTTCTCATCCTTCCTTGCTCTTCTCTACTATGACAATCAGTCTGCGTGTTTCATGAACGAAACAATCATATTGAACTTGATTGTCACCTCATCAGGGAAAAGCTCACTACTGGAATCATTCATTTGCTGTCCATTTCCTCTGCTAATCAACTTGCAAATTGTCTCACCAAGGCTCTTCCAACCTCTGAATTCTAGCATGCTATTTCTAAGCTTTGCATACAAAATTTGTATGCTGCAGCTTGAGGGGGGCTAATACAGCCAGGCCAAGCTTCTTTGGGAGTTGCAAGCTTCAGCTCAGTGTTAGCAACTTATAGCTTAGTAACTTCACTAACAATTAATTGTATTTAATTATTATTAGTTGGTTTGTTGTTTCTGTTGAGTAGTTTGTTAGAGGTTTGCAACCGTTCCCTTTTTTTTTAGCTTGTATATAAAGACAATTACAGCATATTGAATAATATCTTTTTCATTCTCCACAACTTTGACTGTTTACTGTTCATAATATTGTTAAATTAAGAGAAGTTATGCAGTCATAGATTGAGCCAATTTAGATAGAAAGGAATTTGATTTAAAGAGTATCTTAATGAGTTCTCTCTTATTGAACCTAGGCATATGGTTCAAACATTCTGGAGCCGTAGTGAAGCATGGCTTCACGTTTCATCCTCTTAAAGTCTAGAATTAAGGTTAATTTAACAAGTGAATATAGATATAATACTGTATATAATTTATTAATTATTTATAGTAATTTATTAAAATTATTTAAAATAATAAATAATTATGTATTATAATATTACAAATACAACAACGTATATAACATGATTACTTAATTTAATGTTGTGGTTGTTTTGATCAATAGCTTTTTAAGGGAATGCGCAAAGAATCAAATTATCGTATAATATATTAGTTCAATGTACTCAGCCTTTCATTGCCTTCTAGACATTGCCTACAAATTGGCTAGTAATAGCAATAGATAATAAAAAAATAATGAAGAAATGAAAATTATAATTAAAAATATTTAACTGAAAAACATGTTTAATATTTTTCTTTAATGTT
This sequence comes from Omphalea diandra, assembly GCA_949677035.1. Taxonomy (NCBI): domain Eukaryota; kingdom Viridiplantae; phylum Streptophyta; class Magnoliopsida; order Malpighiales; family Euphorbiaceae; genus Omphalea; species Omphalea diandra. The sequence goes on along the minus strand of CATIWR010125639.1, from coordinate 13,999 downwards.
AAAATATTTTTATTTCTAAGGAAAAGTTTTCAAAGAAAATAATTTCCTTTCTATAATAGAAAAAAATTATTTTAGTAAGTTTAATTGAATCATTAAATAACTTATATAATAAAATATAAATACATATAACGAGTCTATCGATTTTCATTAATCATTTCTAACAATCAACAATGATGATAATCATCGATGACAAATGACGACCATCTATGATTAGTTATGGCTACTAAAATTTTTCTTTTTTTTTTTTATAACTTTAAGATTTATCATTTTTATACTTTTTTATATTAAATAATAAATGATAAAATATATATAATTTTTACGGTCTAAAACGTTTATATGATAAATTGGAAAAAAAATATATTCTCTCCAAATGCCAAAGAATAAATTTTCATTGTTTTTCCATACTATATTATATTATATTAAAACAAAACAAAAGCAAATAAACAAAACAATGATAGCTACCTGTCAATACTTTATTATTATTATTATTATTATTATTATTATTATTATTATTATTTTGGGTCGTAAGAAAATAAATCCATTAACCAAAACGAACGTCACTGTACAACAAAATACCAAGTTTGATGGAGCTATCTGGCTGGCTGGTTTTTGTCCTTAGCAACATTGAGAATAGAAACTTGTCGAAAATTGGAAAGTGTTCCTTTCTATACCTCTCAATGCTTTCAGGACCTACATGTGATTTTTTGATCCTTTTCGCCGACTCCATGTATTCTTAGGTCATCAAGTCAGTGAGGACCAGTAATTTGTTGTCGTCGATGAGTACGTATTTCTCCCAGTTCATATTAATTTTTATTTTTAAAATTTTTTTATAATAATTATCACTTTAAAATATAATAAGATTTTAATTATTTTTTTAACTTTGTTTTTATCCCTATTAAATATAATTACCACATTTAATTTGAGTATTTTATTAAAAAAAGATTAATTTAGTTATTTTTTAAATATAATATAATTAATAATTTCTTAATTTCTGTACAAAATCAAAAAATGATTGTTAATATGAAATAGAGAAAATACTGATTTTGCTCGCTTCCTAGCTAACCATAAATTCAGGAAGTTATTTACTGTAAAATTCTTCCAATTAGTGTCATTTCAAGATGTGCTCAAAATAAAAAGTATTCCCCTTAAAAGATTATACATCATGTAACCGAACATCGAATAATGTTTAGAGAATTCACTAATAGATAAGAAGTATAGCATGTGATCAATGAAAGATGGCTAATTCACAATGTTCGGACAACGAAAGATAGTTACACAATATATGCTTTTTCGGGTATCTCAAAATAATAAGGACAAATTCAATAAATACTATTTTTGTCATATCTGCAAAGAGTCTAGAACCCTCAAAGACATAAATAATTATCTTCTTATGACAAATATATGTTTTACTAGAAATTTATATTATTACTTACTATTCAAGCATTTTTGAATATCAAAAACTCTCATTCTCAAACTCTTTGATACGAATGAGGTTGAATTTTTGGATCCTTATTCGTATGTAGAATACAAGTCCCAAACTGTTATTTAAAGATCAACAATATAAACTCTCAAATCCCAATTAGACCTTTAGAAAACCTGTTTCTAGCAACCTAGATAAAAAAGATTTAAGAGGTATTAATCTCAATCTTAAATTAACTAAGTAATTTAAGACCTAGATTAAACAAGTTTGTGAAATTATTAAGAACTCATTTAACAATCTCACCAAGTCATATTAGAACTCAAGAAGAAAATTAACTCTCACAAGCAATTTGCTAAAACAAATATTCTTTAATGATTGATTCCTCTTTGGATGAACAGGAAGACTATTTATAGTCTTTACCCTAAGAATACTTTCTAAATAGTCTTTGCAATCTGCCTAATCTATTTAGAAAAAAAAAAAAAAAGAGGATACTCCTAAGCTAAATATGAAATAACTAAAAGATACATCTGATATTTTCCTAATTATAAATGAAGTTTCTTACATAAGTAAATATAAAAGTTCCTAATGTGTTTCAGAGACGTATTTGACCTAATGAGGAAGAAATAGGACAATCTCCATGCTTGGCCGAATTGGGCCTCTAAAAGGCTTCTCCACATGTTGGCTTCAATGGATCAAGTTAAAGGCCTCGTTTGAAGAGTTCAAGCTATCATCTCCATGTAATTGGGCTTCTTGCTTCCTTTGTTCTTCTTGGTTTAGCCCAATGGTTATTCCTTGTTGTATGAATAACCCAATTGCTTCTTTGAATCTTTTGAGCCTTCCTTTTGTTCTTGAAGTTGAAGTGGATCTTTGGGTAGACCTTAGATATTTGCATCATTTCCTCCTTCCTCATGAGGATTCGCCCTCAAATCAATACCTTCATCAAAGTCAAAAGGAGACAAATCAATACCATTAAAAGTAGCACTAACATTGTAATCACTAGGCAAATCAATCTTATATGCATTATCATTAACCTTTTCCAAAACTTGAAAAGTTCCATCACCTTCAGGGTTAAGTTTACTCTTTCTAAGATTATGAAATCTTTCTTTCCTAAAGTGTACCCAACCTAATCTCCAGATTCAAACACAAGTTTTATATGCCCTTTATTAACATGTTTGACAACTTGTTCATTCCTTTTTTTAATGTTCATGTGAACCTTCTCATGTAAAGACTTAATAAATTCTGCCTTCTTTTTCCCATCCCCATCTAATCTCATATCCAAAGGCAAAAAAAGTAAGTCCAAAGGACTCAAAGGAACAAATCCAAAAAAGATTTCAAAAGGATAATAATGAGTAGATGAATATACACTACAATTATAAGCAAATTTAAAGTGTGGCAAACATTCTTTCTGTGTTTTCAAGTTCTTTTTAATCATCACTCGCAACAATCGTCCTAGAGTTTAATTCACAACTTCAGTTTGTCCATCGGTTTGGGGTGACAAGTAGTAGAAAACAACAACTTAGTTTCCAACTTTCCCCATAAAGTTTTCCAAAAGAAACTAAAAAATCTTGTATCCCGATCACTAATAATAGTTTTAAGCATACTATGTAATCTCTCTATTTCTTTGAAAAACAAGTTTGCAACATTAATGACATCATCGGTTTTATGACATGGAATGAAATGTGCCATTTTAGAAAATCTATCAACCACAACAAAAATGGAATCACTACCTTTTTTAGACCTAGGAAAACCCAAAATAAAGTCCATTAAAATATCAACTCAAGGTATGCTAGGAATAGGTAAAGGCATGTATAATCTATATGGTTTATATTTAGACTTAGCATGTTTACATGCAACACATTTATCACAAATCTTTTGAACATCTAATCGCATATTTGGCCAATAAAAATGTTCATGCAAAACATCTAAAGTCTTTTGTACTAAAAAATGTCCCATTAATCCCCCTCCATGTGCTTCCCTTACAAGTAATTCATGCAAGGAATAATTAGGCACACATAACTTGTTATTCTTGAATAAGAACCCATCATGCTTGAATTACTATTCATGAGCAACTTTTTCACAAGCAATATAAAACTGACTAAAGTCATGGTCTTATTCATGCATCTCTTTGATGTGTTCAAATCCCAATAACGTTGCATTCAAAGTAGAAAGAAACACATACCTTCGGGATAAAGCATCAACCACAATATTGTCCTTACTTCGTTTGTACCTTATGACATATGGAAAAGACTCTAAAAACTTATTCCATTTGGCATATCTTTTATTGAGCTTTTGTTGCCCCTTTAAGTACTTCAAGCTTTCATGGTCAGTATGGACAACAAATTCTTGAGACAATAGGTAGTGTTGCCATGTTTGTAAGGCTCTTACCAAAGCATACATCTCCTAATCATATGTTGTGTAGTTCAAGGATGCACCATTAAATTTCTCACTAAAACAGGCAATAAACTTTCCTTCTTGCATGAGCACAACTCCAATTCCTATACCTGAAACATCACATTAAATTTTGAAGATATTAGAAAAATTAGGTAAAAACAATAAAGGTGCACCAATTAATTTAGATTTGAGTAAAGAAAAGACATTTTCTTATGCATCTTTCTATTAAAAGCCAACATTCTTCTTAATCACTTTAGTTAATGGTGCGACTATGGTGCTAAAATCCTTGACAAATCGCCTACCTCGATCCCTTGTCACTTACCACAAAACTTAAGAACACAATTTTGTTTGTACAAAAAGAACACTTCTTAAGGTTAACAAAACATTAAAAACTAACTTTACATGCTTAAAATGATCTTCCACATATTGAGAATATAAAAGAAAGTCATCAAAGTGCACAACCACAAACTTACCAAGAAAAGCTTGCAGAACATGGTTAATTAATCTCATGAAAGTGTTAGGTGCATTAGTCAAACCAAAAGGCATAACCAACCACTCATATAAACCATATTTGTTTTGAAAGCAATTTTCCACTCATCTCCCTCCCTCATCTTAATTTGATGATATCCACTTTTAATATTAATTTTGGAAAACATTTTAGCTCATTGCAATTCATCAAGCATATCATCAAGCCTAGGAATAAGATGTTTAGCTTTGATAGTTATCTTATTTATAGCCCTACAATCAACACACATCCTTCAAGTTCCATCCTTTTCTGGTACAAGCAAAACAGGAACTACACAAGGACTCATACTTTCCCTTATCAAACCTTTCTCCATTAGCTCATCAATTTGTCATTGAAGCTCCTTCGTCTCCTCGGGATTACTCCTATAGGTTGACCTATTTGGAATTTAAGAGCTTGGAATGAAGTCAATTTGATATTCTATCCCTCTCAAAGGTGGCAATCCTTTAGGCATCTCTTCAGGAAATAAGTCATCATAATCCTCATCGGGGTCATCAAAATTGTCCACATCACTAGCATCTTGCAACGAAGGCATTTCGAGGTCGGTTTCTACTCCATCATCTTTATCCTCGCTGTCTCTAAGCACCATAGTCCTTTTATTGGGGCATTCACAGACCATGTGTCCTCTCCCTTAGCATTTGAAACACTTTATGGTCTTGATCTTGTTAGATGTTGTTGGTTCGACCTTGGCTAGATAATTGAGCTTTCTTATTTCTTTCTTGGGTATTTCGGCCTTAGGTTTACTAATAGGCTTATCACCAACTTTAAAGATGTTAGTACCAAAAGAAGAAGAGAAATTGGGCTCAGAAGGCTTACCCCTTTATTGTTTTTCCATCTTGAGGGCCAAATGGTACAAATCCTCCAAGTCGTTATAAGGGCACATCTTCACTTGATCCGCAATATCTTTGTTAAGTACACCAAGAAACCTTGCCATTGTTTGCTCCATGGATTCTTGAATGTCAGTCCTAATCGATGTCACCTCAAGCTTTTGGTAGTATTCTTCCACACTTCTAGCACCTTGTACAAGCCTTTGCAATTTGTTGTGCAAATCCCTATAATAATGGCTAGGTATAAATCTTTTTCTCATAATTCTTTTCATTTCTTCCCAAGTACAAATAGGCTCATCCCCCACATCTTTTTCTAGTATATTTTAATTGGTCCCACCAAACAAGAGCATAATTTACAAACTCAACACCAACAAGCTTAATTGTATTTTCTTCAATATAGTTGTGACAATAAAAAATAAAATCTACCTTTTTTTCCCATGATAAGTATGCCTTGGGATCACCCTTGCTATTGAAGGTAGGAATCTTCATCTTGATGCCACTAAGATTGTTATCTTGCATACTTGATCTTTGGGACAATTTCTCCAAGAAATCACCATCCTCCTCCTCATGAGTGAATCTACCATGTCTCGGTTGTCTAAAATGGGTATAGGTATTGTTGGAATTGGAGGCGTTTTGAATGCTCCCAAGTTGCTGTTTCACCTCTTTAAACTCTTGTTGTATTAAGGATATAGTATCTTGCATAGATTTCACAAACAACTTCCACTCCAAATCACTTTGAGGTTCTGCCATAGTTAGTAGAATAACACAAAAAAATACTCACAAACGCTTCCTCACGTGTCTACACTCAATTGATGGCATTCACACTCGTACTCAATTGATGACATTCACACTTGTGTTTAACTCAAAAATGGCTTTTACCCTCTTATGAGCTCACCACTTTTTGTCTTGTACCTCTCAAGATTCTTTTCTTTAAGTTCTTTAAGGACTAAGTTACTTTATGTCAAGTGAAGTTTAAACCAAATACAAAAGTAAAAACTAGTTCTTAAAACACTTAGAAAACAAAAGAATTGAAAAGAACACAATTGGTTGTAAAAACAAATTTCTAAAGACCTAATAATAATCTAAGAATTTAGAAGGAAATTTGGAAGTGCAAATTGGTGTTTCAAGCTCAAGAATATGGTAAGAACTATGCCTAGGCCGAATTGGAAAGGAAATTTCAAAATCAGCTTTGAAACAATTCTTTTGTAATTCTTAGCCTCTTTCTTTTTCTCTTCTTTTCTTTTCCATTCTTTTTCTTGTTTTTTTCTTTTTTTTTTCTTTTTTTTTTTTGCTTTCTTTCTTTCTTTTCTTTTTTTTTTTCCATTTTTTTTAAAAACTTTTGAAACTAAAATCAAACTTGGAATTGCAAGAAATACAAAGAACAACTCAAAAATATAAAGAAACCGAATTTAGCACCTGTACGGGGGTATTGTGATAATTTTATTCTCCCTTGAATTCTAAGCTATGGTTCGGCCCTAGACTTTAGAAAATAACAAAAAGATTATTAGTAAAAAAAAAAAAAGAAATAATTTGGAAGGAAGAAGGAAGAAGAAATTGCAAGAAACAAACTAGAATCAAGTTTTCCTTAATTTAAGGAGATTTTGGCAACTCCCAAATTTTTAGGAATTTCTTGAATCAAACACTTTCATTCTGAAATTAAAGACACAAAAAGGGTTAATTAATGAAGAAATTCAAATTTGGATGGAAGAAACACAAGAAATCAAAGATTTTGCAAAGTTCCTTAATTTATGGAATTTTTGCACAAGTATGAGATTTTGGTGGAATTTGAATCTAATTTTTTTCAATGTGATATATGATAATGAAACAAGACTAATGAAGGTAAAAACAACGAAAAGAAATAGATATGGATGCAAGAATTGAAATATGACAGAATTGGAGCAGAAAATTGAAGAATGTGAATGGATGAACTAAGAATAATGCAAGAGCAAAAATGATAGATACCTTTGATCATGCATTTAGCCTTACTTTGCTACCAAATGATACGAACGAGGTTGAATTTTTGGATTCTTTTTCGTATGTAGAACACAAGTCCCAAGTCGTAATTCAAAGATCAACAAGATAAACTTTGAAATCTCAATTAGATCCCTAGAAAACTTATTTCTAGCAACCTAGATCATAAAAATTTAAGAGATGTTAATCTCAATCTTGAATTAACTAAGTAATTTAAGATCTAGATTAAACAAGTTTGTGAAATTATTAATAACTCACTTATCAATCTCACTAAGTCCTATTAGAATTTAAGAAGAGAATTAACTCTCATAAGCAATTTGCTAAAAGAAATATTCTTTAATGATTGATTCCTCTTTGGCTGAACAAGAAGGATATTTATAGCCTTTCCCCTAAGAATACGTCCTAAATAGTATTTGCAATCTGCCTAATCTATTTAGGAAAAAAAATGATACACCTAAGCTAAATAGGAAATAATTAAAAGATACATATGATATTTTCCTAATTATAAAAGAAGTTTCTTACATAAGTAAATACAAAAGTTGCTAATTAGTTTTAGAGAGGTATTCGTCTTAATGAGGAAGAAATAGGACAACCTCCATACTTGGCCGAATTAGGCCTCCAAAAGGTTTCTCCACATGTTGGGCTCCAATGGATCAAGTTCAAGGCCTTGTTTGAAGAGTCCAAACTGTCATCTCCATGTAATTGGGCTTATTGCTTTCTTCGTTATTCTTACTTTAGCCTAATGGTTATTCCTTGTTGCATGAATAACTCAATTACTTCTTTGAATATTTTAAGCATTCCTTTTGTGATTGAGCCTTGAAGTTGAAGTGGATCTTTGAGCTGACCTTGGATATTTGCATCACTCTTAGCTCTCAAGCTTCTAGAAAAGTAATTTTAGCATTAGAGTGACTGTAAGGGCACAATCCCCTAACTTACGTGTGTTCATCCTTACTCAAGTCACTATCTCGTTTAGAGATCGAAGGCATTATCAGTAACCATATAACTCACGCCTCCTTAACTTCTTCTCCCTCTCTCTCTATCCCGCTCACATTTTTGCACTTGAATGGCTTCTAATGTAGTAATTGAGCACAAAAACTTGTATCAATGACTTAAAATGTAAGCCTATTGATATATAAACAATGATGACACTCATAAAATTATAATTGATTTTTTTTTTTAATAAAATTTGGACTTATTTAGTTTAGGGGTAATAATCAACAATAAACGGTCAACGATCAACAATTAATTGTGAGTGATTAATAAATATAAAGTGTTTGGTAATTTAGCAATTGAATCTATAATTGTATTATAAAATGATAAAAAATGATTATTTTTTTGTATTTTATTTAATTTTATACGCAATACAAATTTTTATAATAGTAAATAATAACAAATATAAGATTAATATTAGAAAAAAGATCAAAACGCTAGTTTTATATTTCAAATGCTATAAAAATTAGCTTTTAGTATATAGTCCTATTTTTTAAATACCCAACGCTGTTTTATAAATTTAAATGATAAATATTGACATTTATCAAACACATTTTCTTAATGTTTGAATACTCATTCGCTAAATGCTAATGGACAAATGTCAAATTAAACACACTTCATATCAAATTTGATTATATATTTTATTTTTATATTTAATTTTATTAATTTTATATCTATTTTTTTATAAATTTTATATAAAATTTAATTACATTACATGTTATTTATTTTCTGTGCTTGAACAATAAAATTTTATATTTATTTTTTATAATTATACACAGAATTTTGAGTTATTAAATATAATCTTAAATTGACATTATCACCATCAAAATCATATTTAATTACTTTAAATTATGTATATAATTATACAATTATAAAGTAGATGTCACACACTGCCGTGTTTATCATTTTTTTTAAATTTATTTTTAATTATAGCTAAATAAGTTAAATTATATATAATAATATATTTTGAAATTTTGAATATAATTGTAAAGATAAAAAAACTAAAATATTAAACCTTTTAAATATTGTCAATGTCATGAACAGAAAAAAAAAAAAAATCATTGAGGATAGCTAAAGCTTCGTCACAATCAAAACAGCAAAATCGAAATTTTTTTGTTTTTTCTCCGATCCATAAATTATGTTTTCTTGTGACCATGTAAGTCACGCCTCTCCTTATCTCCTCCGTCTCCTCCTCTCTCTCTCTCTCTCTCTTCCCGTTCACATACTTTCACTGTGAAATGGCTTCTAATGTAGCAACTGAGCACAAACCTCACGCTGTATGCATCCCATACCCAGCCCAAGGCCACATAAACCCTATGCTCAAGCTAGCAAAGCTCCTCCACTTCAAAGGCTTCCATATCACCTTCGTGCATACTGAGTACAACCTCAAACGTTTACTCAAATCCAGAGGCCCCACCTCCTTCGATCACTTGCCGTCGGATTTTCGCCTGGAAACTATCCCAGATGGCCTTCCGGAGACAAATAACGATGGCGATGATGATGTGACTCAAGATATCCCTTCTCTTTGTGACTCCACTTCAAAGTACTGTTTAGTCCCATTTCGAAACCTACTTCACAGGCTCAATGATACTTGTTATTCCAACGTTCCCCCGGTGAGTTGCATTGTTTCTGATGTTTCCATGTCTTTCACTCTTCAAGCAGCGGAGGAGCTTGGAATTCCCGAAGTGGTGTTTTGGACAGCGAGTGCTTGTGGTCTTTTGGCTTATGCACAATATCCTCTTCTTGGCCAAAAAGGTCTAATACCTCTCAAAGGTACGTTGCCATATATATTGTATTTATATATTTTTCGAAACTAATTTACTAATTTATCAACATTTTATTTTTTTCGATTTGTAAGAAATATAATGCGAAATAATAATGGCTTAAAATTCTCAATATAAAAAGAAGATTTGAATTCGAAATTTTTTGATTATGAGCGTAGAGAATATATGGTATATAATAAAAAAAAATAAAAGCCTATAGAAAAATAAGAAACCGCTGCGCATGCGGTGACCTAACCGTCAGTCAGGGTATGGGAGGGGATGAGTTGTTTGAGTCCTATTTGTACGTACGTTATGGTTCCTAAAGAGGACAAAACAAGTGGACCATATGGTACATGAACGTCTGACACATGTCCCTCATGCCCCGATCATAATTCAAGACCCAACTGCTTCTAAACCTGTGTTTTTAGAACGATGAATTAGAAATCAATCACTAGTACAGTTTGGTTCAGTATCAAAAACTAATCAGTTAAAAAAAAATTAATTAAAATTTGAAAAATTGCTCAAAATCAGAAAGATTATTTACAAATAAAAACAAAATCAAACTAGTTCACTTTAAAATTAAATCGTTTTGTAAAAAATTTAAATTTTTTTTTGAAATTACACTTTTATTCCAATTTTAATTTTTTAAAATAATTTTTATTATTTTATTATATTATATATATATTTTTTAAATTTTAAAAATATTTTTTACTTATTATTTATAATTTTTTTAAAATAAAAAAAATATCCTATTGAACCAAATCGATCGTATCAATACCGACTAAACTAAAAATCAATCAACTGGCTGATTTAATTTCTAATTCAATTTTAAAAATATTTATTAAAGTTATATTTGTGGTTAAAAAAAAAGAAATAACACATTTCGAGACACTAGAAGTTTATATAATTGTACTCACTTTTATATTTCAATTCAAATATATTGAATTTCTAAATTTTTATTTATTTTCAGTTAACAATTAAGTAGAATATTTGAGTAATAATAAAGTAGAATTAACAAAAACTCTATAAATAATAACCTAAAAATTTATTATTGATAACATAAATGAACAAAAATAATATAAATTAATTATTAATACTAATATTTTGTATCATTAAAAATTTATGCCTAATGATGAATTTGTTATTACTGTTTATGACTGTGTTTTGAATACACAAATACAGCAATATAATTAAAAGTGTTTTGAATACACAAATACAAAAAATATAATTAAAAAAATGAATGAAATAAATATCAAATTTAATTTAAAAATATAAAAATAAATATAAAATAATAAAATTGTGTATTTAATTTATAAAAAAAATATGTCCTTAAATATGATTCACACTAAATCTTCAATTTCTCGTCGAATCTCATTATTTAGTCTTCAAAACTGAAAATTTAAATGATTTGAAAATATGATATAAGAAAAAAAGAAAAAAGAAAATTTCACTAGATGCAGCTTGTCTATTAATTTCTATGCTAATTTCTTATGATTTTGCAGATGAAAGCTATCTAACAAATGGGTATTTAGAAACAACAATAGATTGGATTCCAGGCATGAAAAACATCCGCCTGAAAGATCTTCCATCATTCATCAGAACAACAGATCCAAATGCAATCATGCTCAACTTTGTCCCGAAGGAGTTAACCCAAATTCCCAGAGCATCTGCACTCATTTTGAACACGTTTAATGCCCTCGAACGTGATGTTTTAGGCTTTCTTTCTTCCATGTTTCCTCGCGTTCTAGCCATCGGTCCTCTTCACTTGCTTAGTGACCAGATTATGGCACCTCATGATAACAATATTGGTGCAAATCTATGGAAGGAAGACGATGAATGCATTAATTGGCTTGACTCGCAAGAGACTAATTCTGTAGTATACGTAAATTTTGGTAGTATAACAGTACTGACAAGTCATCAACTTACTGAATTTTCTTGGGGACTAGCCAATAGCAAAAAGCCGTTCCTATGGATAACAAGGCCTGATATTGTTAATGGCGACTTGACCACGATTCTGTCGCAGGAATTTGTGGCTGAAACAAGGAATAGGGGAATGTTAGTGAGTTGGTGTCCGCAAGAGCAAGTGTTGAAACACCCATCAATAGGAGGGTTTTTATGTCATATGGGGTGGAATTCGACGATTGAAAGTGTGTCTGCTGGTGTCCCATTGGTTTGTTGGCCGTTTTTCGCAGAGCAACAGACGAATTGTTGGTATGCTTGCAATGAATGGGGTGTTGGGATGGAGATAAAGAATGATTTGAAGAGAGATGAAGTGGAAAATGCGGTGAGGGAATTGATGGAGGGAGAGAAAGGTAAAGAAATGAAGAAGGTGGCAATGGAGTGGAAGATGAAGGCTGAAGAAACCACCAGAGTTACTACTGGTTCTTCTTACAAGAACTTTGAAAAGTTTCTAGCAGTTCTGAAGGCAAAAAAGGAAATGAATTAGATATATATGCATGAAAATTTTTCTATTTCTTTCTTGAGAGTTAATATATGGATACTTTAGAAAATCGAAGATAATGAATTTACTAGTTGTTTCGTGGCTTGTTGTATTCATTGGCTTGGGTTAATTCCTTAAGTTGTTGGATTTCATTGTGACCTCATGATTATAAAATTTTACCTCATTAGTAAAGGAATCATGAGAAATTATAAATTTTAATCTGAATTTAAGTATAATTAATTAAAAATTATGATATAATGATTATTTTTAACGGATCCATAATTCATTATTATTATTTGTAGAGGATAGATTTGATGTTCATTTACTTAAAAGGGAAATGGTTTTAGCACTCTTTATTTAATATTTTTACATGTAAAACTTTTGTTTAGATTGAGAGATTTTAAATGGGATATTTATAAAATTTATAAATTTAAGTTAAAATTTTCATTTACCAAGATAAAAGAGGATTAAAATCTATGAAATTCTAGAAAATTCAACCCCCTCTAAAATCACTTATTTTGAAAATCTTAAAATTCTACTTAAGAGGTGTAATTTTCTAAAGGCTTATTGGTAAAAAAAAAAAAAAAAAAAAAAATTTGCTACTTTTGACTATTATGTCCAATTTTTTAAATTTTGATTAATTTAGCTAAATTTATAAACTTTTTAGTAATTATGTCTAATTTGTAATTTTAGTCAAAATTGGATGACCTATCTCACGGAAAAATTTTTGATTGAAAGTTTCTTATAAATTTAAAATTTTGTTTTATGCACTAAAATTAATTTTAATTTCTGTAATATATAAAATTATTTAAATTAATGAAAAATATGATATATGGCTTCATATATTATATACTTATAGTTTTATATGCTAGCTGAAATGATGTATAGTTGAGAGTGAAACTACACCAAAAATCCAGTGTTTTATTTGAATTTCACTTTTTATTTTTAGACTTGTTATTTATTTTTCAATATTGCTACAAGTGCCATTCTCTTATCAAGGTGCTCTCTGAAACTTAAAAGAGAAAAAAATTTGGGTAAGAATAATAATTATGGGTGTTTTACTATAACTTTGAAATTTAGACATTTCAAATCTTGGTTTGAAGAATTCTTATGTTATTAAAGTTTCCATGAGTGCTAGGGTGGGCTAATTTTCTAACTAATGTAAAAAAAAAAAAATTAGGAGAATGGTGTTAATTAAAAAATATTTATTAAAATAAGACAAATTAAAAAATATTTTTCAAAAAGGGGTGGTTAACCGGCGGACGCAACTGTTTGACCACAGGTTTTTTTTTTGAATTTTAAATTCTTTGTCCGCCAGTTGTTCTGGCGGACAAAGAATATTTTATTTTTTTTTTAAATTTTGGTGCATGCCTGCCACGGGAGGCATGCAGGCCTACGTCCGCCGGTCATACCGGCGGACGTAGGCAGCAGCAGCAGCAGAATCTCTGCCAGCAGATATTTTTGATATAAATTTTTATTTTGTCATATAATTATCGATTTAAAAATTAGAAAAAATTGGACATTTGAAGGTTGATGCTGTAAATATTTGATTTTTTTATTAACTCATATTTTAAAAAACATTACAAATAAAATTATTTGATTATTTTTTATTTATATATATTTTTTGACTTCCTCAAACTTGCTTTCATACAAGACCTTCAAGTTAAATCATAA
>CATIWR010125624.1:0-34810 GCA_949677035.1 Omphalea diandra | reverse complement strand
AAACAATTTGCCATACAACTATACAAACACTACATATATGTTCCAATGTCCCCAAATGCAATGGTACTTCTAAATGATTATTTATCTAATGCATATGCTCATGTGATAATGCTAATGAATGTGACTAGGGATGTTACAATTCTGCTCTAACAATAAAACCAACACAATCAGTCCTTGTTCTCTTGAATTTCAACTTCCATCCAAGAGTTCTACCTCAAATACTCCATAATTCTCACTAACCATGCATGATTAACATGTCATGAGGGGTTGATTTCATGTGAGTAGAAGATAAATTAGCTTACCTAGTTTCCCATAACTAGAAAACCTTAGGATTCCTTCTTAGGCAGCTCACTCTTCTCCCTCCATTCTTCTTCTTCTTCCTTCCTTCCTTTCTTTCTTGCTTAGCTCTCTCTTTCTTCTGTTGTAACTTACATCTAAGCTCTGTATTATAATCCTAAAGGGTCTAAAATTCCACTTATAAACTTATTGTAACAAGACAAAATCATGTGTTGCATTTCTATTGGTTGGAAGTTCACTTTTCTTCTTTTAGTCCCTTTGCTTCACTCTTTAAGCACCTCCATCCATCTCCTAATCCCTAGATGCTCCTTGTACTTTTAAATAAGCTTTATAACACCATTATTTATGATGCTATAACATGCACACAACATAAGATAATTTTTCATGGAACTATACAAATATTATATATACGTTCAAGTGTCCCAAATGCAATGGTGCAAGTGTCATTGTCGTGCTTATCTAATTCACATGTCTAAAAAATCATTTAAAAAGCATATGATTTAGGTTAAGGATGTTACATTCTAACCATGGCTAGAATGAGTTCATATTCAGGGACGAGCCAAGATATGAAAAAGTTGTACAAGAGTTTATGTGCACCATAACCTTGAGCTGAAGGGTTAAATAAAAAATAGGTGCATATGGGATGGTTTTTAAGCCTTTTAGGGACCCTTATTTCATAACCTTTGCTCAACTTTCTCTCTTTTTAGCCTTTAAATCAGAGATAATATTCCATTCTTTATCTCTGCACTTGTCATCACTTACTCAAAATTTTGTCCTAAAATCTCTATCAAGACCAAACACGACCCCAAAACCTCTTTAGCCAAATATATCAAAACCCTCACAAATTGGCTTCTCTACCTAATCGTCACATTTTCCATCAATGCTAGGGGTGATGGAAATGAGAAAGCCTCCTAAAAGACTTAGCATTTCTTTTTTGCCTTACCAAAAACCAACCAATCCAAATAGGAAAATAACTTACGGAATTGATCCACATGAGTATAAAACCAAAAAGCCAATTTCTCCTCCCTTTTCATATCATAGCCATTTATACGTTTGTGGGAGCTTTGAATTAGGAAAATGAAAAATTTCTCACCAAGAAATATCTCTCCTCCTAAAACTTCTTTGACTTACTTTATTTGATCAATTGCAAAGCTATCCATCCTGACACATATGTGTACATCTTAGGATCAATTAGGGCCATAAAGTGAGAAACTACTCATGTTTATAAAAGGAAAAGGCTTGTGATAGAGGAACCTACCAAAAAAACCATTCCATCTCTTAAGGCAAAGGAAAAGCCTAAATCAAGACCTTCTTCCATCTCTATCTCTTCATTTAACCAAAAACTAGATAAGGTGATGAGGATGCTCAAAAGAAGATTTCTTCTTAGTGCAACTCCTTGTCATCTTCTTGACTTTGAGAAATTTGAAGATACCCAAAAGGAAGAAGAAGACAAAAAAGAAGAAGGAGATGAAGCACAAAGAGAAGGAAATGAAGAAATTAGAGATAGTGATGACAATGATGACATATCTCCTACTTTCTAGCTTTTATCTTTAGGCTTGTAATCTTTTTCTATTTGTGCTCTTTTCAATTTTTTTTTTTTTATGTTTGGCCTAAGTTATGTGATCAAACATTTCTATTTGACTTGTATTCTCTATTTTGTTTAATATAATGTTTGTTTAAAGCTTGTTACCTTTACTATTGCTCAAATGCAATTTTTATTTGTATGATCATACTTATCCATATAATTGCATTTATCCTTTCTTTTTTATCTTAACAAAAGGGGAGAGTGAACTTGCATTTTATAATTAAGGGGGGAATATGAATTAAAGGGGAGCATTTCAAGTTTTTAATTGCATTTTAACAAGTTTAAACTGTTAAACATTGTTTACCATCTCAATTTCACATTTATGCATTCTCTATCCCTTGCAAAATCAATCTAAGTTGTCAAAATAAAAAAGGGGGAGATTATTGGACTAGGTTAGTCAAACCTAAGTCAATACTTTATTTTGATCTTAACAATGTGTGTTCTAGCATCAATTTCAAGTGTTGATTTTACATATTTTTTGATTGATTTGTATTAAAAGTTGAATGAAAGTCTAAGTCTTAAAGATTGTAAATGCCATCCTAATTTATGATTACAAATTAGGATATTGCAGCCACTATCTTGCAAAAGGTTGAACCATGTTGAAATAAATGGATTCATGGTGCATGTCACATTCATCATCGTGGTCGCAAATTTTGCACTTGCTTGGAGGGAATTAAGTCCTCAACCATAGTATGTCAAGTGTCTCAAGGAATCGTTGAAAGATTGAAATTCGTGAGTGCAAAATGTTAGTTTAGATTATGAATTATTGAAGCAACATTTCCATGACAAATAAAGGAATTCATGATGATAGTCACATCCAATGGAAGTAAAATTGCAACCGTAAATTTAACCTTTGTTGGGGGGACATAATGACTATTTTGCTTAAAGAACCAATGGTTGTGTGCCACATGGACTAGTTGTTAGATGCAAATGGGATTCTCTATCACAAATTAAGTAAATTTAATGCAATATGAGAAATCTAGATTACGAATAGCTAGTCACAAACAAACACTATTTGACAAGCATTTAATACAAGATTTGCTTAGCATACCTTGAAGATTTAGATATAGTTTTGTATGTAATGTCTCTTTGGTGGTTGTTGCCTATAAATACTCCACTAAATGGATTTAAATGCAAGAGAATAACATTAAATATAGCAAAACTCTTGCAATTATGTTTCTCAACCTTTGTGCATTCAATTTCTTATTTGTAAGTTGTTGTTGTTTGGTGTGAACATTAAAAACCATTGGAATTTGGGCTTGAGAGTTAGCCATTATTGTAAAAACTCTTGTTTAGGTTAAGTGTGAGACTAGTAAAGCACTTGTAAGGTCGTGTGTGAGCCTTGCAACACATAGTGTAAAAGTTTAGTGTGAGCTTGAGAAACGCCATTTAATGATAGTGAAATACTAATAGGAAGTATTGGGGAGTGGATGTAGGGTTTGTTTACACTAGAACCACTATAAAATTTTATGTCTTCTACTTTTCTCCTACGTCTTCTATTTCCTTCTCAACAAACCTTCTCTCTAAATTTTCAAATTTCCCTCCAATCCAATCGATCCCTTCTTGGTGCTTAAGGGCCAACAACTATAAATAAGACTTAGTTCATAAATTTCCAATAGTTGCACATGAATTTCATCCCAAATTTCATAAAATGTAATTCTATGCTCACAAATTTGTATGAGTGCATAGTATTTAGGCACACAATCAACCAAATCTATCTTTTTGCCTCTTGTAAATAATGTGTTATCCAAAAATCGATGCATGTAGTAGAAATCGAATTGTTTGATTTCATGTGACTTATATTGCCCCACTGTGAATGTTGTTTTCCATCTGTTAGTTGTTCCTAAAATTCTTATTCTTTGTGTGATGGTGGAAGAGTTATATGTCCCTTTTCAAGAAAATCGAATATCATGCCAAATGTGTCTAATAGGACCTTGCAATTGGTAAGCCTAACCTCAAAGAAAGGTGGTTTATTTGATTCTTCTATCTACAATAGAGTTATGGTGGTGAGAAACTGTAATAGTATCCTATTAAAAATAACTAATGTCATTTTTATAAACTTTCCCAACCCAACTCCTCAAAGTAGCCACCTAACATGACCCTTCAATCTTAAAATTTTCAAAGATGTTTCATAATAAAATTTGTTTACTTTAAACCCTATATTTTTCAATACTTGGTACCTGGCAGCTTAAGCTTCATCTTCGAACTCGACGCTAGAAGTGGTGGTAGTGGTGGTGGGATATATGAGTTTGATGAGGAAGAAGAAGTAGGGTGTCTTCGATTTGAGGAAGGGAAACTAGCCAAAGGTACAAATGCGCTCTTCTCCATAATTTTCTTAAATGGCATCATGTTTGGTGATTTTTGAAAAGAGATTAAGAGAGAAAATAGTTTGGTGAAAGAGGGAAAAGGAATTTATAGAGAATGGGGAAGGTTTCTATGTGATAGATAACTTTTTGTTAGAGGAATAGCTTTGAAATAGTGAGGAGAAGTGGGAATAAAGGTTGTGGTGACGTGAGAGGGTTAATCTGTTTGAAACATGTTTAAGTGATTGGGTAATGTGTGTGCCGATTAGGGACATAAAACATGGGGATGGGGAACAAGCTTAGGGAATCAAACAGGTAGTGGGAACACTATTTAGGGTTAAGAAATAAGGTGAGTATTAAAAAAAAAAAAAGGATAGTCTTACTATCAGCCCATTATTAAGAAAAACAAAACCCAACTTCCATTAGAAAGAGATGATGGCTTAACCCCATTAAAATGAAGCTTCCTTAGAATAAATAGTGACCTATTACACCTAACGAAGACCTATTTCATCAATTTAAAACCCAATACATCTCTGTTGGGCCTTCATCTCCTATGTGCATCCCTCATCTCTGAGCTTTTTATATGGGCCATCGCATGGCCCTTACAATTTTATTTGTAATTCTCTTTTTCTAAACATGCTGTTAAAAATTAAAACAAATTAATATTAACTAAAAGATTAAATATGAAACTAACATTGTATTACAAACTAAACTTGACAATAATTAATTACTCTAAAAATTTAAATATTAAATTCTAATGTAATTAAAATTTGAACATAAAAATTCATGCATGAATTAAAATAAATAAACTAAAATTAATAAAACTGTTAGGTTACCTCCAAACAAGCACTTGTTTATGGTCATTAGCTTAACTTTTCCAAGATTCCAGTTCAAAGCAGAGTTTAGGAGAAGAACTTTCTTTTTTGCAATGGGTCTCCATATAAATAAGGTTTTACTCACTAACCATTAACATTTGCATGTGTTTCCATATGCTCCTTGCAACTCCACAACTATATGAGGAAAGATTTGCATTACTTTGAATGGCCTGGACCATCGTGATTTTTGCTTCCTATGAAAGAGTCTAAGTTTGGAATTGAATAATAACATTTACTATCCTACTTCAAAAGATCATTTATGAATATGCTTGCCATGCCAAAGTTTAGTTTTCTCCTAGTAAATTTTGGCACTCTCATAGGCATTTATTCAAATTTCATTTAGCTCATTCAATTGAAGTTGACATGTTTCTCTAGCTTTCTTAAGATCAAAATTCAATAACTTAATGGCCTAAAATGCCTTGTGCTCTAATTCCAAAGGAAGGTGGCCTACTTTACTAAAAATTAGATGGTAAGGAGACATATAACAAGCATTTTAAAGGTTGTTCTATATGCTCATAATGAATCATCGAGTTTAAGTGACTAGTTCTTTCTCGAATTGGAAATTGTGTTCTTCAATATATGCTTCAAATTTCTTTTAGAAATTTCCACTTGCCCACTTGTTTATGGATGGTATGGGATTGCAACTTTATGAGTAACTCTATTTTTTTTTTAGTAGAGTTTCAAATTGCCTATTATAAAAATGTGTACCTCTATAGCTTAAAATGGCTCTCGACACTTCAAACCTTGAGAAAATGAATCTTTTATGTATCTTTTTATAAACGTAGTTGTAACCTTAGCTTTATTGGTAGGCGAAGCCACTGTTTTAATCCATTTAGACATATAATCAACTGCAATTAAGATGTAGCGCTACCCATAAAATGGAGGAAAATGGCCCATGAACTTAATGCCTCATACATCAAATAATTCTACCTTAAGAATATTGTTTATGGCATTTCATGGTGTCTATATATGTTTCTCATTCTTTGGCAATGATCACATGAATGCACGAATTTCCAAATATCTTCAAAAATTATTAGCCAATATAATCCATTTTTTAAGACTTTTATAATAGTTTTGGGGGTGCTAAAATGACCTCCATTTTCCAAAGAATGACATTGGTTTATGATTCCATGAACTTATTCCTTAGGAACACACCTTCGAATGATTCCATGGCACAATGCTTATAATGAAGTAATTCCTCCTAAAAGTAATGTTTGTAATTTGCTAAGAATTTCTTCTTTTGCTGGAATGATATGTCTGGAGGTAAATTTCCACTCACTATGACATTTACAATATCAATATACCAAGGTATTCAAATTTTAATAGTTCATCTAGGAATGTCTCCTTAATTGCCATGTTGTTGTTCCTAACATTCTTAGGGGGAATTCTAGATAAGTGATCAATAAAAACATTTTTAATCCCTTTTTTTTTATCATGGATTTCAATATCAAATTCTTGCAATAGAAGCACCCAATGTATGAGATGAGGCTTGGCATATTTCTTACTTAAAAGGTATTTAATCTCAGCATTGTCCATGTATACAATGACGTGAGAGCTTACGAGTGCCTCGTTAGTTTCATTCAAAAAAGTGAAATCGTACTTTTGACTCCATCCTTTTATTGATTAATGAGGGATCGAGAGGACAAGTGTCTTTACATTGGTAATTATCCCAAAACATGACAAGAGTTTGGATCAACGGGGGATCTTATAAGCCTTTCGTGATTTCAAAGCCTTTAGTCTAAAGTGAGGGTCATTAAGGGACTAAATATAGGACAATATGTTGGTACCATCCATAGAAAATATGAAGTCACCACCTGAATTAAGTTAGGATATGAATCCAAGGAAGGCAAAATTTAAACATAATCAAAGTCAATTAAAAGGCCCATTTTATATCCACCATATTAGAGATCAAGTTTGAAAATTGGGTACAGTTTGGGGAAGAGGTTAAACACCTCCAAACTACCTGGATATTAGGACTAGCCTTCAGGCATCTTTGGTTCACTTTTAATATTTTAATCAAATTATTGATTAGTCCAAATAATGGCCTTAAGCACGCAAAAAGCGTAATCAAACTAATAAAATAATTTTATCAATCCATAAGGGAGAAGGGTCATACATCATGGTATAAGGTTTATCTTGCATATCCACACATCCACTCAAGCATATTTATCTCAAAAGGGATAGGGGTTTTAACATGCATTATCATCCATCCATTCAAGCATAATCATTCATAATCATGTAAAATGATAATCAAGACCAAATTCATGGTTTAACTCAAGTAAGAACACCTACACCTAAGGAAAGAGAACAAGTTAGTGACTAACAAGAAGAAAATAAGCAAAAAAATAAATAAAAAAAAAGCAAATAACATCTATAGTAATTAGCCTACCACATCTCCAAAGTCAAGGTCCCTAAACATACATCTAAGTTCTTAACATCATATCCCCACATTACAATGACAACATTAAACATTAATAAGGATAAGTAAACATATAATGAAAAGCCTAGTGGAGGAACTTCAATGGCCTAAGGCTAAATTATCATAAAAAGAGGTCATGGGATTAATGAATTCTCCCTCTCATTGCTCACTAAGAGCTAGGCATCCATAACCACTACTAATCATAAAAAAAGGTTATAATGTATATTAACAAATGATAAGTTATAAGAATAAAACATGAATTAATAGTACTTAAAAATGCATATCCAAAAGATGTAAACAAACATAGAATGATTGTCTAGGTCTTAGAAGTGATTAACTCCTCACTTGGTCACTGTCAAAAGAGGATCAAAGCGTAACCTTAGCCATCACACTAAATCACGAATGAAGGAACATGAAGTATATGAAAAGAAGTTATGAAATCACTTAAAAATCATTCTCAAGTCCCATGTTTGATATGAATAGGGATACTAGGATATTTAGCCTCCTACTATTCTACTGCTAGAACATTCAAAAAACACAAAAAAAGATTTTGTAAAAGGGAAATCCATATAGGGAAATAAAATTATTTTTTTTATTAAAAATGTCTACTAGACAAACTGGGTTGTATAACCTAATATGAGGGTTGTACAACCTAGACATAAGGCTATACAACCTATACATAAGGTTGTACAACCCCTATTTTTTAGGCCTTAAAAATAGAGAAAGAAAAGAGAGAGAAAAATAAAGAGAGTGAGGGGGTTTTTGGATGCCTTTATGTGTTTTCTATGCCTGCAGAGGCTCACATATCCTATACTTTCCTCCAAAATGCTTAAGGAATGCACAATGATTAGAAATTAGGTCTCGTTCTACCTTAGAGAGAGTTGAGGTGAGTAGGGTTTTGGGTTTTTTTTTTTGTTTGAGGGATGTTTGAGAGTGAATTTTGGCAGAGTTTTGTTAGGGTTTTCAAGCCTCCCATTTAGATCAAATGGGTGGGGTATTTATAGGTGTGGAATGAATGCACTAAATCTTAAAATGGTTTTGATCGCACCATGGAAGCATCCAATCACAAAGGGGGTGATGAACCTCCTGGAATTAGGGTTTGCACGTAAGTTCTACAACTAGGTAAAAGTTGAACATCCATTTACCAGGGAGGGCTATACAACTTTATGGGTTTAAGGAGGGACTAGTTCTAAAATGTTATGTAAACTAAGGTTTTTGGATGGGTTTTATAGTCCTGCACTAGGCTATGCAACCAGGCTTTGCAAGTTGTACAACCTTACTTGATGGGTTGTATAGCCAATCAATCTTGGTGCATAGTTTTGGGTTTCACTCGAGGCTTGATCCTAGGCTTGGTTTTAGGCCTCTCCAAGTTTTCCTAAGGTTTAGGAAATTAAGGGTATTTGGTAATTTTGGTGCTCTAGGGCTCTTTAAGAAGCTAGGGGCATTTTGATAAATTTGTACCTTAACGCTCTTTAGCAAGTTAGGGCTATTTTGGTAAATTGGTCGTTAAAGGGCTTTTTGGGAAGCCAAGGTATTTTGGTAAATTTGGTGTCCTAAGACTCTTTAGGAAGTTAGGAGTATTTTAGTAAATTAGCCATTTTAGGGCTTTTTGGGATGCTAAGGGTGTTTTGATAATTTTGGTGCTCTAGGGCTCTTTAGGAAGCTAGTGGTATTTTGGCAAATTTAGGGCAATTTGGCTTGAAGAGTTAAAATGAGTTGGATTAGATGGGTTATGGGAAAAGTTGGGCTCACAGGGCCCTCCTCAGCCTAGCCCATCTTATGGGGTGTTATAAAGCCTAATGTACGACTGCATAGACCATAGGTTTGTACAAACCAACTAGGGCTATATAGCCCTAGTCCACTTTCCACTTTATAAACACCTTTAAAAGTGACCTTCTTCTTTTGCATTATTCTTCTTTTCTCTTTTCCCTTTCTCTCTTAAAACTCTAGAATTAGTTCTTAGGCTCCTTTAGCTTTTTGAGTGATTACCATGGCTGAGTATCATGATGATGAGATGTTCGATGTCTAGGAGCAATTTCTTAATGTGGACCTCGTGACCCTGGATACTATGGAGCAGCTGTGATCCTAGTGGCGATTCGCATGGATGAGCCCATTTAAGGGTGTGGCTGCGAAGATGGTCCCGCCTAACTTTTTTCTAGCTGGTGACACACCAACGGTCTATAACATGTACCATCACCTAGTAAGAGCCGCCTCAAGAGCTATAGGCATTCTTTTCCCTTTTCTCTTAATTTATTTTTTTTTCAACTATCTCACTATTATAGATTTTAGGCATTGCCCCTGAATTTTCCTGTTGGCTTGTGAACATTAGGTTAGCTTATAAAATATATAGAAATAATTTTTAAGACACTCACTTTTTATTTTCAGTGAAGTTTATTTTTTATTTATTGGTTTGCCCCGTTGCCTCGATTTATGTTCATTTAAGACTTTTATTTTATGACCTTTATAAAGAAAAATTGGAATTAATGTATGAAGTAATTCATGAGCAATTAGGGTACATACTTAAGCAATTAATGCATTTGTTCTTATGAATTTTCAGTCTATGATGCTTTGTTTGTGGACGCTAGATTTTTTTTAAAACTATTTTTGTAATTTGCTCAAAACTTGCAACTAATCTTCAATGACTAGGACTTACTATTTCTTTGCATTTGAATTTAGACCTTTCTAATTCTTTCATTCTATGACCTTGATAATTGTGTGAAAAAATATGAACAAATAGGTGTTTTCCATTATTCATTCACCTCTTTGTTCCTTTTCTTGTCTTGTAGGGGATTGTCACCTTCTAGAAGGGAGGTAGGGTTATGGGTCCTGCTAGATAGTGGGGTCTAACACTGCATCATTAGGTCCTAGCTCGTATGGAGGTGATAAGGATTTAGACCTTCTAGTAGATGCTCTTGGATGAGACACTGAAGATCAACCCGACGATGACACATGCACTACTAAAGTGTTGGATGGACACAACTGACACTTTCCATGTACCCTTGATTGGTGAAGTGATAATCATGTTTGGGACTTTACCTTCCTAATTGGGCTACAATTAGCAGGTATTCCTTTACCTATAGATTTTGGTGTGTATGAGCCTGTGCTTCAGAAGGACTATTTGCTGAGGGTCTTTAGTTGCGTTCCCCTACTCAAGACGAGAAGGATTGGGGCAAGGTCTAGCATACAGACCAGTGCACCCCAAGTCATCAATTATAGCTCTGATAAGGTGATTAACCAATACGTAAGCTATTTTCTATTATACACTCTATCAAAGGTCTTATTTTGAAGTGTCTCTAATGTGTCTAAGCTTTGTTCAATACCAATGCTAGAGGACTTAAGCTTGCTTTGCTGCTTTGACTAGGGATATGTGGCATTAGCATATCTTTACAAATATCTCGATGGCTGTTCATGAGGCATATGGTATATGGGCAGCGCATAGATGGTTCTCATTATATGTATCTCTCAATTCCTTTTTTGTGCTTGAGTTCTATTTCATTACTTTAAGACTTATACTATCTTCACTGCCAAACATGGGGCATTGAGCTAGGCTTGCTAAAGGGGCTGAACCCGAAGGATGACATAGATGGTGGCTACCCTCACTTCTTGTGGTAGAGTGTCGTGTCTTAAATGGAGTCCTCTGTCATTGTCAAGCGCACTAGCTTAAAAACGATTACTCTAGACTAGGTATTTCTCCCTGTATAGATAAAATTGTATGAGTTATGATTATTTGTCTCTTATTACCTAGTTTTACACTTATAGTGGTTTTCCATCTTTATTACAACTGCACATCGATTGAAAGGGGTCCCATGGAGATGTGGCAAAGGTAGAGGCCATCTCATATGGTCATCGTCTAATGATAGGGTCCTCCATTCGAGAGTGGTACCTCGAAGAATGCATTTTTGCTAGCACGATGGCTTGGATGTGCGACCTATCTCATAGTGCCTACCCATATGTCTGTTCTAGGTGAGGGACCTTGAGGGTTTGGAGCTCACTGCAGAACTACGTTACTTGCCATGGGAACATCTATCTTTTACCAGTACTCCATATAGGTCCTGAATGGTTGGAGCACTCGTGGGGAGTCTTCCTCTATCAAATGCGGTTATTCGGGCATTCCTTCGACACACACTAATGAGGGGATCACTTTGCAGCATAAGATTTGAAGCACCATTGCATAGGCTACTCAAAGGCCTGTCACTCCTACTTCTGCATTTGGCATTTTTTGTTGCCTAGGGCTGCAAATGGGCCCATGTATTAACTTTGAGAGGCATGAAACTCATAATAATAGTGACCTAGTTTCCATGCCAGACAGCTTGGTAGTGTCTTGTATCGCTTCATTAATTGTGTTGATAATGTCATTATGGATCACTCGGTCTGCTTGTACGTTTGAGTTGGCCGAGACCACCCACGTGAGTATTTTCTTATTTATCTCTTTGTATTTTGACTATGATATCAGCTTTATTTTCTGAGGATGCTTTTATTTTCTTTTCATAGATTGCTCATGTGTAGGCTGAGGCTATGGTCCATCTGATTACTACTATGAAAAGTGTTGTGACACAGTAGATGTGCTTCATTCAAGTTAGTAAGAGAAAATAAAATAATGCATGTATACATGTTCATGATTTGTGTTTTGTGTCATATTCATCAAAACCCTTGTGT
Organism: Omphalea diandra; assembly: GCA_949677035.1. Lineage (NCBI taxonomy): Eukaryota > Viridiplantae > Streptophyta > Magnoliopsida > Malpighiales > Euphorbiaceae > Omphalea > Omphalea diandra. The sequence continues at coordinate 22,675 of CATIWR010125624.1, read as the reverse complement.
TTCTTGCATGAGATGATCCAACACCTGAAATACAAGATCATAGAGAAGGATTAGCATCTGGCAGAGGTAAAAGCAGAGGCAGAGATCGAGACTTTAGTTCAGGTAGTTGCGAAGCACGGGTATGTTGCGACAAATGGTGAGGCCAAGGATTCCAAGATAATTCCCTTTAAAAGCAAAGGTAGTTGAGCTATGGAGCCACCTCTTCCCTTCCCTACTTAGCTACTTAAGACATTTTTTCTTTTCTTCCATTTTAGTACAACACATTTGATAGATATTTTGTATAGTTGTATAATTTATTAGGCAATTTGAAAGCCCTAATTTTTGAATGTTTACTTAGGACTTTCTAAGACAAACTGAAGTGAAACTACCTCCACTTTTGATCAAAATTAGATATTTTGACTTGCAAAAATAAAAACATGGTTTTGGCCTCTAATTATGTGGCTTTGAATGTACATTATCATCTTTTTACATACATGTCTTGTAAAACATGTATAAAGATCATTTTAAGTGGACAATATAAAGGAGAGGTTACCAAACCCTTTCCATGAACTAAGGACTATACAACCTAAGGTGAGGTCCGCACAGTCTTAATAAGAGGTTGTAGAGCCCCATAAGCTTGGTCTTCCTTAATAAATATCCACTTTGATCTTGGAAACTGGCTATTAGGGCCGAATGGAATGAGTAGATGTCCCGTACCACTATCACCTACATCCTTTGGAGCTTGCTATGGTGGAACCTATCGCATGTTACTATAAGGACTTATAGAGATTGCATCATCCTTTTTACTTTAGTTTCAAGCGCGTTTTATGATCCAAATCATGTGTACCGCTTGTTTAGTGCTCCCTAGTCTAAGGTGCAATTCCTCCTTTTATTCATAAGGGGCCCTCTTACTTAGTGTTTCCTGGATAGGGTTGAGTATACTTAGATCAATCATCACAAATATGATTTTTACACTAGTTGCGATCCATAATCTGGCGATGATGTAGACTACATGGAATGGTTACTTGACTTTTAGATATACAAGCATCACGATAGCAAATAGTAGATAATGATCTTTCATAGAACATACTATTTTATATTTACTTTTAGATCAAGGACATGTATGGATGATTTTACTTTAATTATGCAAATTTGTTTCCATTTGATATTATGCTTGGTGCAAATCATTTACATTTTGCACATTAGACATTAATTAAATGAATGACTATTACTTTTAACATTGGCATATTAGATTAATCAATGGTCATGCTCAGCGACTCTATCTTGCTGATCCTTTGCTTATTCATCCCATTACCACACAACTACAATGCTAATGGTCCCCGAGTGATCGGTCGCACTCTCTCAGCTTTTGCTTATATTTATTTTTATTGTTTTTATGCTCTAACTTTTGCCTAAGTTGCCCTTTCAAGTTTTTAACTCAATGAGCTTTTTTTATTTTTCTTATTATCCATTTTCTTTTTCTTATTCCCTAATTTTTGCTTAAACTGCCCTTTTGGATTTTCGACTTAATAGGCTATCTTACTTTTCTCATACCTCACACAAAATATTTCTTTAATCAGTCTAAGTTCACTGGCTTGGTGAATTCGTTCCCATCCATATTTGCTAGTTTTACTGCACCACCTTAGTATATCTATTTGACCATATAAGGGCCCTTCCAATTTGACTTGAACTTTCCTTAAGGATCCTGAATTTGTGTCCAAACTACCTTAAGCACCAGAACACTAACCCTTATCGTGCTTGGTTTAACCTTATTGTGAAATGCACATGCCATTCTAGCTTGATATAATTGGATGTGATATAGGGCCTTCAATGTCTTCTCATCCAATATCGAATCTACTTCTTATCCATAGGTAATCAGGAATGTTAGATTTAACCAAAACCCGTAAAGACCTCACTTCTAACTCGATTAGTAGTACTACCTCCATCCCATGTACCAAAGAGTACGGTGTCATCCCGATTAACGTCCTTGTTGTCGTTCGATAGCCCCACAAAGCAAAAGGTAATCACCATCTTGGTAAAGATATTTTTGACAATTTTATTTGTTGCTTCCATTGCTCTGTTAGCCTGCAATCTGTAAGGTGATGATTTATGGTGGATAACCCCGTATTTTTCCAACATATCGTAAACCTCTACTTGGAAATGGACACCATTATTTGTAACAACATGGTGAGGCACACCATTGCGGTACATAGGTTTTTCTTAATGAATCATGTCATTTACTTTGCCCTAGCTTACCAAAGGCTTTAGCTTCTACCTATTTCAATAAGTAATCCATTGCCACTATAATGTATCTATGTCCCTTCATAGAAGCCATCTTAATTTCTCCGATCACATTAATGCCTCATACTGTAAATGATGAAGTTGAAGTCAAATTTTATAACTCAGTTGGTAGCAAATGACTGAGGCTACCATGAGCCTGACATTCATGACAACTCTAAACTTCTTAATACAATCATGCTTTAAAGTAGTTTAGTAATACCCCAATCGTAGAATTTTCTTTGCCAATATTTTCTGGTTTCACGTGGGCACCACGAACTCTTGTATGCACCTCTTTTATAAATTTATGGGTTGCTTCCTCAACCAAGCATAACAAATGCTCTCTATCGAGCATCTTGTACATTATACCATCATAGAACATAAATTGTGAAGATAACCTTTGAATCACCTCTTTATCCTTTTTTTCGACATCCTCAGGGTATTCACCCTCTTCAAATACCTTTGTATGTAAAAATACAAAGGATGATTCTCTACAAATATTTGCCTCACCCCTTTACCAATATAACATGATGCCCCAGATCGAAGTGTGATTAACGATTTCATAGACATTACCTTTAGCCCAACCCAAACAGAGAATAAAGTGACAAAGGCGTTGACTATTGCATTCTCTTCTCTTGGCAGATGATGGATGTGTCTCTTTGAAAATTCTACACCAATCCCTTTATATGCTCTAGATATGGGCTTAAACGTTCTTTCTTTAATTCCTATTTGTCCATTATATGCAAAATAATTAGCTATGAGTCCTTAAATAACTCTGTTATTTTCACCCTCATTTGTTTCAAGAGGTCAAGCCTTAGTGCATATGCTTCATAATCAACCATGTTATTAGTGACTTTGTAGTCCAGTTTCTTAATTATAGGAAAGGCCTTCCCTTCTGGCGAAATCAAAATTACCCATACACCTGCATCTTTCTTGTTTATAGCCCCATCAAAGTATACTCTCCATCTTTGAGGCTTAATCACCCTTAGTCCTTTATCTAAGAAATGGGGCAATTCAGACTTTCCTTCTTTAAGGGGTTGTTGTGCCTAATATTCTGAGACTGGCCACCCTTTGATCACCTTTTTGGTTGCATACTAAATGTCAAACTTAGTCAATAGGATCAACCATTGTGCCAACATACCTATTAGGGAAGGGGCCTTATATAAGTACTTAACTTGATCAAACTTTGAAACTCTTCCACAAAGTATGACTGAAAATAATGCCTTAACTTCTTTAACGCCCAAACTAATGCCAGACAAGTCTTCTTCACCTGGTGGTACTTCACTTCATAAGATAGTAACTTCTTACTAAGATAGTACACTGTGTGTTCATTCCCTATTCCATCTTCCAGAGTTAACATTGCACCATTAGAGTTGTCTTCTACTGTAAGATACATGATCAATGGTTTTGCCTAGCTTTGGTGGCTTCAACACTAGAGGGTTAGTCATATATTATTTTATTTTCTGTAATTTTTTGTTTGCATTTTGTGTTTAGATTGATGTCTTTTGGTGAAATTTGCAATTGTTGCACTTCAAGAGATAGATATTTAATTTAGAAGTTTTTTCATTTAATAACTAGTATGTTAAAAAATAGTTTTTTCATTTAATGACTGGCATGTTAAAAAATATTTGTAAGTATGTATTTTTGCATGTAATAAATTTTATAAAATTATATAATAAGAATATTGCATAAAATATTCAATAAATACAAAAAAGATATAAGTGAGTTAAATTACCTTAAAATTCAAAACATAAAATATCAAAAAATGCTAATTGTTAAAAATTATATTGACTTGAATTGCAAAAAAATTTATAATATAATTAATAACATAAGATATATATAAAAAAAATTGTTTAAAATTGCGTAATAAAAATGAGAATGTTACATAATTTAGAAAGAACCATAGCTCTAAAAATTAAAAATTAATGGCGAATACCATAAAATACCTAAAAATTATATTGACTTGAATTGCTTAAAAATTAAAAATATAATCAAAGACATCACCTATACAAAAAAATGTATTAGTTAAAAATTGGCCATAAAACTAAAAATGTTACATAAGTTATCAATAACTATTACCCTAAAAATTAAAAATTAATCATGAATGTCATAACATACTTAAAAATTATATTGACTTAAATTACTTAATGAATGACATAATCTATATAAAAAATGTGTTAGTTCAAAATTGGCCAAAAACTAAAAATTTTATGTAAATTATCAATAACTGTTGCCCTAAAATTACAAATTAATGATGAATGTCTTAAAATACTCAAAAACTATATTGACATGAATTGCTTAAAAATTAATAATATAAATTATAAATTTGAATAAATTCTAAAGGTTTCGAAAATATTAACATTATGCCATAAAACTTAATGTTTAGTTTGCACTTAATTTTGGATGCTTACTTGTTTGGATTTATCATTTATTTTGAATTTGGTTTTTATTTTTATTAAAAGGACAATATTATACGAATATGTAATTTATAGAAAATTTTGTTAAAATTTCTATAAATTTCATGGAATAATATATAAATATAAACTTATATACCCATTCGGTGTGATTCTCATTGGAAGTTTAGATCACATAGAATTGTCTAAAGTAGACAGTTTGAAAATTTCATTAAATAATATAGCTTGTAGTACACAATTTAGTTCATTATATTGCTATGAATTTTGGTTATTTGTATATTGCTATGAATTTTGGTTATTTGTATCTTATATATCCTCTTAGTGGATAGTGATAATGTTGGAAAATATTTTTCATTTCAATGCATTAGGAGAACTGTAGTGAGATTCTGTCGAAATTTCAGCAATTGTGTGAACTACATTATTATGATAATCGATTATATGATAATGAATTTCTCAATGGGTTAGGTACATACCTCGTAGGGATGGAGAGATAAGGATATAGTATTAGATATGAAACAACACATAATACCCAAAAAAAAAAAATGAAATGAAACATAATATATGTTTAATTGCATGTTGTTTCACAAATTTACATGACTTAACGATGAGAATAGATAGGAATTGGAATATTATAGGCCTAAGGATAGTTTTATTATGGTTAGAATTCTTAGAAGGTGTGAATCATTTCATTCAATTTGCTACTTCTCAACCTAAATTTATGGATGGACTTAAGATTAAATGTCTATGTAATCATAATAAGTGTCAAAATTGCAGTTATTTGGACCCTAATACAATAATGTTGCATATTATGCAAAGGAGTTTTATTGTTAGGTATTATAAATGTTATTTGTGTGGTGAAGTGTGTGGGTCTATAATAGCAGCTACTGATGAACCTATACTTATAGCTAATAATGCATGTCATAATGAACCAAAACCTAGTGTAATCCATACTATGGTCAAGGATGTTACTAGTTTAGAGTTTGATTGGGGTCGAATGAATGAAGCTCCAAATCCAACATCTCTAAAGTTGTATGATATGCTTGGTGCAGCTAATAAGGATTTATAACCTGGTTGCAAAAAACATTCCAAGTTATCCTCTGTTGCATGACTAATAAATATCAAATTTGAGCATTTTATCTAAAAATTAATATAATTTACAATGGTACAATGAGTTGTTGTTTGAAGATCATACGATGCTTGATAGTTTTTATAGCACTAAGAAGTTGATGCATGGTTTAGGTCTTCTAGTTTAGAAGATTCACTGCTGCAAGAATAATTGCATGTTATAATGCAGTGATAATAGTGCCCAAAGGACATATAGTTTTTATAATTTTTCTAAATATAAGCACACGCCTCAAAGATCAAGTACATCAAAAAAAGAAGTTCCATATAAGAAAATGTATTGCTTTCCCTTAAAGCTAAGGCTGTAGAGGTTGTATGCTTCTGAAGCAACTATAAAGTATATGAGATGACGTGCTTAGCATGAGTATGATGAAGGTGTGATGGAACATTATTCAGATTCTCCAACATGGAAGCATTTTAATCAAATGAATCCATAATATGCAATTGAAATCCATAATGTTCATCTAGGCTTATGCTCTGATGGGTTTCAACCGTTTAGACAATTTGGATAATAATATTCATGTAAGCTAATTATTCTAACACCCTATAATTTGCCTCCCTGGATGTGTATAAAAGATGAATATATGTTCATTTCTGTTATAATGCTAAAACTTAACAATCCTAAATAGAAGTTAGATATATTCATATAGCGTATGATTATCGAATTGAAAAGTTATGGGAAATTGGTTGGAGACATATGATATTTCTACAAAATAAAATTTCTAGTTATGAGCTATTTTGCTATGAACGATTAGTGATTTTCTTACTTATGGTATGTTGTCTGATTAGAGCACTCAAGCTCAAGGCAAACTTTATTATCCATGGAACATATTGATGCCTTTACACTTCCCAATGAAGGTAAGCAATCATGGTTTGATAATACCCATAAATTCTTATAACCTAATCATCACTTTAGATGGAATAAAACTACATTTTAAGGAATCTAATAGTGGAAGATTTGGCTCCGCCTATAAGGTTAGGAATGGAGATACTAGAGAAAATCATTAGACTATGGTTGATGTCGATAACTAAAATTGGGTCCAAAGAGATTCTTGCTCAAATATCAAAATGAAAAAAAAAAATGGGTCGAGGAAATGAAGTATATTATGGGATTTGGCTTATTGGAGTACCAAAGAAGTAAGACATAATTTGGATGTCATGCATATAGAGTAGAATATGTTTAAAAATATTTTTAATATAGTGATGAATATAAAAAGAAAATCTAAAGATAGTACAAAATCTAGAGAAGACTTGAAGTTATTATGTCATCATCCAGAGTTACATCAGAATAATGCAAATGGGAGGTATCTAAAGGAAAAATATACATTGCATAACCAAAGTAAACAAGTCTTATGTGAAAGGCTTAAGAATATTTGATTTTTAAGCTAGTATGTCTCCAATATAGTTTGATGCATTGATATGCACAAACTGAAGTTATTTGACATGAAAAGCCATAATTGTCATGTGTTTATATAGTGATTGCTTCCTATTACCTTTCATGAGTTATTTCCATCACAAGTATGGAAACCACTCACAGAGTTGAGTATGTGTTTTAAAGAACTCATTGAACCACAAATTAGGGAAGAAGACAAGGCACATTTGGAAATTGATATTCCTTTGATTTTGTGTAAGTTGGAATAGATTTTTCCTTCAAGTATCTTTGATTTAATGGAACATCTAATTATACACTTGGCATATGAAGGAAAGATAACAGGGTATATGCAGTATAGATGGATGTATCCTTTTGAGAGGTATATCTCATTTCATTGTGTCCATTGCACATTGCATTTCAATTTCAATTCATTCATTTTTAATCTAACCACATGTTTATATTATAGATTTCTTTAATACTTAAAGAATAATTTCAAGAATAAAGCATGAATTAAAGGTTTTATATGTAATGCATACTCAGTTGAAGAAGCCTCATCATTTTGCCCTTATTATTTTGAATTCCATGTGTATACAAGGCATAAAAAAGTACCTCAAAATAATGATGATGGATACTTTGAAATATGCAATATTTCAGGAAATTTCTCAATATTCACCCATCTAGGTAAACTATTCACTAGACTTAAAAGCAGAATGTTAACTGATGAAGAATATCACGTAGCTCAAACATATATTCTTCTTAATTGTCATGACGTAACACAATATGTCGACTAAGTTATAATACCAATTCAACTTTTTATTTTGTAAATTTGTAATTAATCCTATATAAATCTAATTAATATAATTATAATTTTATGAAGCTTATACATTGACATATTGAAACACATTTGTCCTAACATATCCATCGATGAGATTGATAAAAAGTTAGAGATAAATTTTTGATATTGGTTTGAGTCGTATGTGAGTATACATTAGCTAATATTATAAAAATAAACTATAATACTAATTATTCTATAATGAATGTAGGTAATTAGTTATTTTGTTTCTCTTAGGCAAATGATCCAATAAATATAATCATAAATCTTTGTAAAAGGTCCCTTATGAAGTGTGACTCTGTATCTTGTTTACTTTGTAAATGGGTAAAAGTTTCACGCTAAAAAATATGGTTCTAATAGGGTAACAATCAATAGTGAGTAAGTATTAAGGGCTCCACTATAGTGAAAATGCAAATGACTATTATGGTCGACCACTCGAGGTGCTACAGTTGGAGTGTCCTACACTTTTGATTAAAAAAAACCATTTTATTTAAATGTGAATGATTTGATCCAATGCTTATGTGTGTATGAGAGTGTATGAAAATTATAATCTAGTCAAAATCAACCATAAGCATTAGTTTAACAAATACAAATAATTTATACTAGCAATGCAAACTTATCAAGTGCATTATGTTCCTTATCCTAATTTATGATAGGATAAAATTGATTGATGGGCAGTATTCAAAATGAAACCTTGAACATTTGTTGAAATCAAGGATGAATCTATTAAGACATCATCTCAAGTTCTATTTCAAGAGGATGTTGAAAATTTGTCTCTACTTGAAATTACAAACGATGAGCCACTAAACAGTTTAAGTGATCTAGGTGAGTCATTATCAATTTAAATGATGAAAATGAAGACATTCAGTCAGAAGATGAAATGAAGCTAGAAATTGAATCTGAATCATCAAAAGATACAATGTCTGAAAATGAGATAAAGTATGATGATTTTGAGTAAGTTATAACTTTCTTCCACCAATTAGGTATTTATGTCCTTATAAATTTTACTTTTAGTAAATATTATGTAACAATTATTTTCATTTACTAATCATAGCATTCATGTCCAAAACTACATATGTATAAAGGTTGATTCATCATACATACACAACCTAACATGTATTTAATGTATATATATGTTTACTAATATTCAAGGCTAGTAGTGACTACAAATTCATGCCTGTCTAGGCATATGTACATGACATAAGAGGGGGGAGAGAGAGAGAGAGAGTTGGAATTCAGTTGATGACCTGTGCTCCATGTGTCTATATGCAAAACTTTATGCTCTAAAGTACTCAAACCTTATACTTCAGCATCTGAAAAACATAATTGCGATTTGGTGAGTCACGACTAATTGAATTAAAATCATAATCAGATTTTATGACACAAGCAACAATCAAATATCATAAGGATACATTAAAAGTATAAAAATTGACTATGCAAGTGCAAATGCAATAAATTGATTTTTTCATGACCTTGCAAGGTAAACATTGCTCCCCGAAATTCATGTGATTCAAATGACATTTGATTTTGCTTGCTAGCATATAACAAGTGAATCATTTGATCAATAACATGTGCCAATAAAACATTGTTGGACTAGGTTGATTTAACCTAATTCATGAACCTCTTTTGATATTGATAATAAAGATTGATCAATTTTAATGTTTTCATTAAGTGATGTTTTACATATTATAAGTTAGATTTTGCCATTAGATGTTGGATGAAGTTCAAATCTCCAACCTTGTAAAGTTCACTTTAATTCATGATGAGGGTATTGAAAATTATGACTGCGAATTAGTCATAAGGATGGATGAAGCTAGGCTAGAGGAATTTGTGGACAAATTCACTGATGCGATACACCTAAAGTTGGCAAAGCCTTAGTCATAGAAGAACTCGCAATGTGTGTCACGCCTGAATCTTGATCGCGAAATTTCATACTGACAAAGGAGGGAACCAAAGCCACAACTATAGCTTTCCAAGTGTCCATTGAAGATCAAAAATCGCAAGCGCAAAGGTTTGTTCATAACCACAACTCAAGCAGTTGAAGTTTTCTCTTCAAATAGAGGAATTCACAGTCTCAGTCATGCCTAAGGCATGGTTGTCTCGTGATTGTGACTTTTGAGAGTAGTTAGAACACAACGACTATATTCCTGGATGACCAATGGAAAGTTGACATGGACTAGCCGTTAGACACAAACAGGGTTTTTCGCTGAAATTTTTGGCTCCTCTATAGAAATTGGAAATTTGTGATTGCAAAAAGGTAGTAGCGATCGCGACTTAAGCTTGATAAGCATTTAATGCTGAATCTGCCTAGCATATCTTTACGATTTGTTAATAGTTTTAGTCTAATGCCTCTTTGGTGGATATGAGTTATAAATACTCCACCAAACATATGTAAATGTAAGAAAATTCATTAATTTGTAACTATTGAACTAAGATGGTTAATCCTAAGTCTTAAACTACTTTTGATAGACAAAGGAGATTGATCAATTCTAATGTTCAAATTAAGTGTTGTTTTGCAGTGTTTAGATAGTCTCTAAATTTTAAGTTAGATGAAGCTCAAAATCTCTAAAGAAAGCAAAGTGCCTCATAATTCGCAACTGCAACTTCATAAATCGCGATCGCAAAATAGACTAAGGCATGTTGACAAATTAGACAGATAAATTTGTGGGCCACTTCTCTGCCATGATCGATATAAAGATCAGAGTGTCAAAGTCACAAACAAATTTGCGGTATATGTCACGCCTTAGTAGCGACCGTGAATTTTCAAGTAACTCAAGAGGGAATCAAGTTCACAACCACAACTTGACAAGTGTCCCAGGTGACCGTTGGAAGACAAAAATCGCGATGGCAACTTGTGTGTAGCAACCGCGAATCCTAAAGATGAAGATGAACATTTTGATAGACGAATTTGCGTCCTTAGTCGCGTCTTGTACAAGGCAAATCGCGACCGCTACTTTTGTGAATAAGTGAAAGGCAACGACTATATTTTCATGGCGACCCAATGAGAAGATGACACATGGACTAGTCATTAGACACAAATGATAATTTCCACTGTAATTTTTTGCAACCGCATGGAAATTGGAAAATCGCTACCATGAAAGAGTAGTAGCGACCGCAAACAAAGCTTGACAAGCATTTAATGCAAAAATCTATCTAGCATACTTTAGAGATTCACTATCCATTTTATTACAACGTCTCTTTGGTGGGCAGAAGCTATAAATATCTCACCAAACAGATGTAAATGCAAGAAAATTCATTAATTTGTAACCCAAACTTTTGCAATTTTGCTACTCAATCTTTTCTCTTCTTTAGGTGATTGTTGGGTGTGAGCATAAACACCATTTGTAAAGGTTGTAGTGTAAGCCTGTAAAAAACACTGAAAAAGGTTGTTTTGTGAGTCTCAAAAACACAAGTGTAAAGGTTGTTGTGTGAGCCTCAAAAATACAAGTGTAAAGGTTATTGTGTGAGCCTTTAAAACACAAGTGTAAAAGTTTGGTGTGAGCTTAAAAACACCATTGGAAGATAGTGTAACACCCAATTGCTGAGAATTGGGGAGTGGACAAAGGGTCGATTATACCTGAACTACTATAAATCTTGTATCTCCATTCTATTCATTTTCTTCCTTACCTTCTTGTTTTAATTTTTATACACCAATTCAACCCCTCTCCCCCCTTCTTAGTGTTTAGGGCCAATAAGTGGTATTAGAGCCTAAACACTCAAACAAACCTCTATTGGTTAGTAAAAGATCACGACATAAGAGAGAATGCACTCACACCTCAAGCCTCACTTTGATGGAATCAACTATACTCGTTAGAAGTATAAAATGGAAATCTATCTTGACACATATGTGGTGGACCTATGGGATGTGGTTATAAAAGAATGGAAGCCACCCACTAAGGTAGTGGATGGAATTGAAGAGCTTATCCCAAAAGAAGAATGGGTTAAAACTCACCAAAGATCAAATGGCAAAAAAAAAAAGGGCAATGGCCATTTTTCTAAGCTCTCTCTCTAAGAAAGAGATTGAAAGAGTGCAACATTGTCAAATAGTACATGCCATTTAAAAGACACTTGAGAACTACCATGAAGGCATAACTCTAGTTAAGTTAAGCTGGTTGGAGATATACATAACCGAATGAGAGCTATTCATGATGAAAGATAATGAAAGCATCACCAAAATGATGAATAGGCTCCTATCTATTGTCACCAATATGAAGAAATTTATAAAGACACTCACAAACTATGAGGTAAACACAAAAATCCTTAAAACCCTTCCTTTAGATAAATTTGGTGCTAGAGTGTGCAACATTTAAGAGTCCAATCTAAAGATTAGAAAGGTGCCAACAGACATTTTGATAGGCAAACTATTGACTCATGAGTTAGCCTTACAAAAGGATGAACAAATGAAGAAGCTAAGAGGCTAAGGAGATACACCAGAAAAATAAAGAAGAACCCTAGCTCTTAAGTCTTCAACAAAGGAGAAAGAGGTAGAAATTACCTATAGTGGTGATGAAAGTGATAAGGAAGAAAAAGAGCTAGCAATGCTCTCAAGGAGGACAAAGGAGTTGATCAAAAGAAGAAAAGAAAGAAAAGGCTTCAAGAAGACAACTCTTAGTCTAAGAGAGAAATCCAACGATGTCACTTGCCATGAAAGTGGCAAGCAAGGCCACATCAATTATGAGTGTCCCAAATTAAAGAAGAAGAAGAAGAAGAAGAGCTTTTCAGCGACGTGGGATGATAGCTCAAGTGAAAAAGAGGAAGAAGGAAAAGTTGCCAATATTTGCCTCATGGCACAATAAGATTCTACAAATGAGGTAAGTACTTCTTCTAATTCTAATTCTGATTTTGAATTTGATGAGATTGATGAAGAGCTTATAGAGGCTCTGACCATGAGATGTGACAAATACAAGTCACAAATGAAATCTTACAAAAGAAAATGTCAAAAGCTAGAGGATGAATATAAATCCCCCAATGACATTGTAAGAGAATTGTGAGCATCTAATGATTAGCTCAAAAAATTAGTAGAAAGTCTTTCTATATCATCTTCTTCAATGGCTTCACTAAGGAAGGAGAATGACACTCTAAAGGGAGAAGTCATTGAGCTTAAAAGTTCAATCTCCAAGTTCCATAAAGGAAAAAAAGCCTTCGACACATTGATTGTGTCACAAATACCTCCACTAATTAGACATAGTCTAGGCTTCAATGAAGCCTCCTCATCTTCTCAAACAACATTTGTTAGACCTTCAGAATCTCAATCCTCAAGGGTAGAGATAATTGGGAAGAAAAGTGCTCTTAGCACTAAGCCTTCTATGCCTAAGGGCAAAAGGAAAGCTCTCCCAAGCTCTAGAGCAAAGACTCAAGGAGCTAACCATGCTTATATGTATGATAAAAAGCATGGTCATTCTCATAAGAAATTCTCTACTCCTACTCATCATACATGTACATGCATGCATTCATATGACCAAGGTATGAGAAGGCCTCCTACTCATACTAAATTTATGCATAGGAGAAAGACTCCTAAGTCCAAACTCTAATGCCATTATTGCATGAGATTTGGACACATCAATATTCATTGATATATTAGAAAGGCTCACCTCAAACTAGAGGACCCTTCATCTTCTAATCCCTAAGGACCCAAGTATGGTTGGGTATTTAAGAAAAGGTGACTCACTATTATTGTGTAGGGGAGTGTGATTGCACCAAATCAAGCAATTAGCATGTGGATAGTGGATGTTCCAAGCATATGAATTCAGAGTCTATGGTCATCAAATTCTTGGAAAACTGAATTAAAAGAAAGGTGGTATGTCATCCGGTTATAGAGTCAGTCCCAATCAATGAGCCATATCTCTTTTCACACATGAAATTAATCAAAACTCCTTAATAGGTATTTAGAGGGAATAAAAATCTACAAGTTTCATGTTTTGCACTCTGTCAAAATCAGAACATAAGGCCATGAAAATATAAGAAAATAGAAGACTAAGATAATCTCTATTTGGATTTGACCTAGTTCTACTAAAGGGGTCATAACTCTTCACACACACAGAATCAAGTAAAATTGTTTCATATGCATCTATATTAGACATAAGGCTACAACTTTCATGGTTTGCACTTTCCCTAATTCCTCTTCTAGGGTTATGAAATCATGGGTGAAAAATTATGCTTTAACAGCAAAATCAACAGAATTAGCTCTTGTTCTCTTGGATTGCAACTTCCATCCAAGAGCTCTACCTCAATTACTCCATAATTCTCACTAACCATGCATGACTAACACGTCATGAGAGGTTAATTTCAGTTGAGAAGAAGATAAATTACTTACCTATTGTCCCAGAGTTGGAAAACCTTAGACAACCCACACTTTTTCCTCTCATTCTTCTTCTTCTTCTTCCTTTCTTCCTTTTTTTCTTCCTTAGCTCTCTCTCTCTTTCATCTGGTGTATTTCGAACTTATATCCTCTTTTACCAGCCCATAATGGCAGATAATTATAATTTGTATTCTTACTTTAATAGGACAAAAGATTGGTGGCTTATTCCTATTGGTTGAAAGTTAAACAGTTTTGTTTTTAGTCCTTTTTCTTCGTTCCTTCATCACCTTCGTCCATCCTCAAATTTCTAGATGCTCTTTATACTTTTAGATGAGCTCTCAAACACCATTATTTATGATGCCATAATAAGCATACAACATGAAATAATTTGTCATATAACTATGCAAACACTGCATATATGTTCAAGCATTCCAAATGCAACGGTGCAATTGTCATTATCCTGTTTTTACAATTCACATGTCTAAATGATTATTTATCCTGTGCATATGTTCATGTGAGATTTCATATCATTTGATATAGTGCATATGCTTATATGTGATTTCATATCATTTGTGCAATGAATATATTTATGTGATAATGCCAATGAATAGGGATAGGGATGTTACATCAACCATGATATATTTAGCAAAAATATTTTATAGGCATGTAGAATGGACATAGATATACAAATTTCAAGTTTGGAACATCACTAAATTCCCATTCTTTGGCCATCAAATTCTTGAAAAATAGAACTAAGAGATGAAATAAGTTTCATCAGGTTCGGGGTTAGTTATAATTAAAGAGCTATATCTCTTTCCACACAACAAATCAAAGCAAAACTGCATTACAATTACTTAAAGAGATATAACCTTACAAACTTCATATTTTTATGTTTGTCTAAATCAGTACATAAGGTCATCAAAATATATGAAAATAGCCAAACTAGGGAGATTTCGGTTGGTTATGAACCAAACCTAATGAAGAAGCCATAGCTCTATAAACACAACTAATTAAGCAAAACTATTTTACATGCATTACAATGAGACATAAAGCTAAAATTTTCATGGTTTTCAATTTTCACAATTTCTCTTCTTAGGTTATGAAATTATAGGTGCAACAAGCTACTTTAACAAAAAAAAAAAAAACCAACATAATCAGCTATGTTTTTCTTAAGCTACAACCTTCATACATGAGCTCTACCTTGAATTACTCCATAATTCATCCTAATCATGCATTATAAACATGTCATGAAGGAGAAATTTCATATGGGAAAAATTATTTACCTCTTTTTTCTAGAATTAGAAAAGTTTAAGTTGCCTTCCTAAGTAGCTCACTTTTCTCCCTCTCTTTCTTCTTCTTCTTCTTCTTCTTCTTCTTCCTCTTCCTTCCTTTCTTTCTTCCTTAGCTCTCTCTTTCTTTCGTTGTTGCTCATATTTATCCACTCTAATATGCTCCCGAAGGATGAAAATTTCAATATGTAAACCTATTCTAATAAGACAAAATCATGGTGTCTCACTACTATTGGTTGGAAGTTCACTTTTCCCCTTTTAGTCCCCCTTCTTCACTCTTTCATCATCAATATCCATCTCCTAATCCCTATATGCTCCTCATACTTTTAAATAAGCTCTAAAATACCATTATTTATGATGTTATAACATGCACACAACATAAGATGATCTATCATGCAACTATACAAAAATTACATATATGTTCAAGTGACCCAAATACAATTGTGCAAGTGTCATCATCATGCTTATCAAATTTAGATATAAATGATAATTTATCCAATGCATATGTTTATGTCGGATTGTAAATCATTTATGCAATGAATATGTTCATGTGAGAATGCTAATGAATGAGGATAAGGATGTTACATTTCTTCCCCTCTTATAAAGAATTTCACCCTCAAAATTCAATATCTATAAATAAATGTGGATATTGTCATTTCATGTTCTCTTCGATTTCCCATATAGCCTCTTATTGTGAATGATTTCTTTATAACACCTTAACCAAAGGGATTTCTCAATTTTTTTTAACTGTTTTATCTTATAACCAATGATTTTTATTGGTTCTTCAACATAACTTACATCATCTGCAATTATTGTAGTTGGATCCATAAGTATATGTGTAGGATCAAACTAATACTTTTTTAGCATACTCATATGAAATAAATCATGAATTTGAGCCATCTCTAGTGGTAGTGCTAGCCTGCAAGCTAATGGATCGATTCTTTCTAGGATCTCATATGGCCCTATGTATTAAGGACTCAATTTCCCCTTCTTGCCAAATCAAATTAATCCTTTCCATGGTGAAACTTGAATGAACACTTTATCTCCCACCTCATATTCCATTTCGCTTTTGTGTTGGTATGCATAAGTCTATCTTGTGCTGCTTTAAGTTTGCTCTTAATTACCTTCACTTTGTCGATAATATCTAACACTAGTTCTAGCCCTTCTAAAACATGCATCCCTTCTTTGTCCTAATAGTTAGGACTTCAACATTTTCTGCCATATAGTGTTTCATATAGTGCCATTTGTATACTACTATGATAATATTATTATAAGCAAATTCAATCAAGGTAATATATTCATCCCATGCACCTTTAAACTCTATCACAAAAGCTCAAAAACTATCTTCAAGTTTATCTCCTTTCAGATAGCCGATTTGTCTAAGGATGAAAAGCAGTATTGAAACTCAACTTGATAATCAAAACATATTGCAAACTAACCCAAAATTGAAATGTAAATTGTGGATCTCTATATGATACAATGGATACTAGAAACGCCATGTAATATGATAATTTCATTCGCATATTTCTTGGTTAAATGCTTAAGTAAACTACCCCATTAAATAGGCAAAAAGTGAGCTAACTTAGTTAGTCTATCAATGATCACACATATAACATCATTCTTTTTCAAAGTTCTAGGCAACCTATATACAAAGTCCATGGTTATTCTTTCTCATTTCCATATCGAAATCGTCAATGGTTTCAATTTTCCAATTGGTGCTTGATGTTCTATTTTCATCTATTGATAAGTCAAACATGTTGAGACATAAGCTGCTGCATCTTTCTTCATTTTGGGCCATCAAAAATGAGATCGCGAGGTATTATACATTTTCATCATTCCTGGATGCATGACATAGGGAGCATTATGTGTTTCTTCTAGGATTCCTCTTTGCAAATTATTAGCATTAGGCACACAAATACAAGAACCCAACATCAAGGCATCATTTCAAATATCAAAATCACTATGTCTCCTTTGTTTTGCCATTTTAATCATTCTATGTCTCCCTTCTTTTACCATTTCAATCATTCTATGCAACTTTGGATCCTTGCCCTATGCTTCTTAATTTGATCATGCAACATTGGTCTCACTTGAAAAATATTAATCAATATTCCATTCTTTTGCATATTTAGTTCCACATTTATAGCTCATAAGTGAACTAAATAAAAGACTAGAAATATCTATAAGTGAGCTACACTACTTCTTGATTTCTAACTCAAAGCATCAATAACCATATCTACCTTCCTTGGGTGATACTCAATGGTGCAATTATAATCTTTTAGCAATTCGAACCACTGCCTCTATCACATGTTTAATTCTTTTTGGTTCATTAAATATTTTAGGCTCTTATGATCTGTAAATGTCAAAAATTTTCTCCATATAAACAATGGCTCTATATTTTCAAAGCAAACACAATGGCAACAAGTTATAGGTCATGTACTAGGTAAGATAATTCATAAGGTTTTAGTTGTCTAGATGCATATGCAATTACTTTACCATGTTGCATTACAACACATCCCAAACCTTAATGAGAGGTGTTACTATAAAAAACAAATCCTCTATTACCAGTAGGAATGGTTAACATTAAAGTCGATATCAATCTATCTTTTAATTTATCAAAACTCTCCCGACATACTTTAGACTATTGAAATGCTATATATATATATATATATATATATATATATATATATATATATATATATATATATATATTTGAAATAACTTAGTTAAAGGAGCAGCTATAAGTGAAAAGCCCTCAACAAATCAACTATAATACCTAGTTAGTCTTAAGAACCTTCAAACTTCTGTAACACTCTTTAGGGTTTCCCATTTTACTATTGCTTCAATTTTGTTTGAATCCACCTCTATGCCATTTTCAGAAACTACATCTCCTAAAAATACCACATAGGCAATCCAGAACTCGCATTTGCTTAATTTAGCAAATAGCTATTTCTCTTTGAAAATTTGCAACACAATCCTCAAATGTTGTTCATGCTCATTTTTGCTCATTAAATACACCAGTATGTCATTAATGAACATAATTACAAATTTGTCTAAGTAAGCCTGAAATACTTTATTCATAAGAACAAAAAACATAGTAGATGCATTAGTCAAACCAGGCATCACAAAAAATTCATAATACCCATACCTAGTTTGAAAAGGAGTCTTAAGTATATCTAGGTTTGAAATTTTGAGCTGATAATAACCTAATTTCAAGTCAATTTTAGAAAACACCCACGTTCCTTACTAGTCAAACAAATCATCTATCCTTGGTAAAAGATAATTGTTCTTTACAGTAACCCGATTCAACTGCCTATAATCAATTTACAGCCTCATTGTCCTATCTTTCTTTTTAACAAATAATACTGGAGCACCCCAAGGTGACGCACTAGGTCTGATGAATCCCTTTTCAAGTAGTTCCTGCAATTGGGTCTTCAATTCTCTTAACTCAGCTGAAGCCACCCTATAAGGTAGAATGGATATTGGTGTTATTCTTGGGACTAACTCAATTATGAATTTTATCTCCCTATCAAGTGGCAAACTAGGTAAGTCAGTTGGAAACATATCTGGAAACTCATTTACCACTGGAATATTCTTATGTAATTCATTTGTGAACCTTGTATCTACCACATGTTCCAAATAAGTCTAACAACCACCTTTAATCATGCAAAAAGCCTTGATAATAGAAACTAGACATGCATGTACAATTTGTCTTTCCTTCTAAAACATAACCCTGATCTGATTTAGAGATTCCAGAACAACTTTCTTAGTAAAATAATTCACTATTACATGATATTTAGACAACCAGTCCATACCCAGTATCACATTAAATTCACGGAGTGGCAACAGTACTAGATCAACATTCAACTCAATGTCATCTATGTGAATCACGCAATCATGACATACCTTATCCACAATCATCACATCTCTTAAAGAAGTACTAACACATAGGTTAAAACCTAAAGGTTGATGCTTACTACACAATTGTGATGTCATGTTTAATGAAATGAATGAATGTGTGGAGCCAATATCAATTAATGTTTCAACTTCTAAATCATGGAGAAAAAGTTTAGTAGTGATAACTTTTGGATCAACAACAACTTTTTACCTAGTCATGGTAAATACTCTAGCTTGTGTTTTAAAACTATGACCTCCTGATCTACTCGTACCTTAACTAACTGTTGTTATTCTGCCTCTACCTTTATCCCTGCCAAATGATACCCTAGCTCCATTAGCTTTTGAAACTTTAACTATGGACTATGATGTTACTCTGCCTTTGCCTCCCACTAACATTCTAAATATTTTAAGATAATCTTTAAGCATATGACCAAAAGACCCATAAAAGTAGTGTCGTTAGTCAGCTTTCTACATTCGCCTATATGTTGCCTGCCACAATGTACACATGAGGGTTGTTGTTGAATATATTGGCCTTAACCTCTACTTGCATACAGTGAAACTCTTAATCCCCTACCTCTATAGCTATAGTGAACACCTGTAGCATTAAACTATGATGGCATATAATCTCCCTGTTTACATTTCTTTCTGTTAAAATCTTCCATAAACTTAATAGACCCTTTTTTTCCTTGTTGCTCTATTCTTTCTTTTTCTAATACTTCTACCTCAGTTGCAGCAGATTTTAGCTTGGTATCACTTTCAATATATGTACTATAATCTTACTTTTGATCTCATACCTCAGTTCCTCTTCAAACTTTCAACATTTGTCTTTGTCAATGGCCACCATGAAGGATGCATAATGAGATAATTGGTTAAATTTTACCTCATACTCAGCCATAGTCATCTCCCCTATTTTAGATTTAGAAATTCATATATTTTATCATCCTTGTGCACTTCTAGCATGAAATTATTATTGAACTCACAAAGAAAATCATTCTACGTAAGCACTGGAAGTTGGACATCACTCCCTAGTATGGTTTCCACCAATCATATGCATCCCTTTGTAATAAGCAACATTGCATAATCAAACTTTTCTTTTGGTGTGCATTTCATCAAATTCAAAATTCTTTGTGTTCTTTTTAGCCGTGTCTCTACCATTGCTAGATCTGTAGGACCATTGAAGTCAACTACACCCTATTTTCTTAATTTGTCATACCTTATTTCTTTTTAATTTTCTAGACCCTACACTATTGATTCACCATTTCTATATTGTGGTTACCCATGAGATATATGTTATGCATAATAATGTGTTGGAGATCTAACTCTATAAGCAAGTTGATCCTTTAATGGTTAGTATGTTACTTATATGGAATGCAAATCGGATGACTCCCCTCTACTTGGTGAGTCATGGGTACTACCATGACTACCCTCTACTAATGCCCTATAGACATAAGACTATGCCATATGGTAATGCATAACAATGTAAAAGACATGTCATGTTCATATGTATGTCCAAATGGAACTTATCCCTACTCTGATATCAAAAACTATAACAACTATTCTTATTTACTAATCATGGCATTCATGTCCAAAACTACATAAGCATAAAGGTTGATTTATCATACATACACAACCTAACATGTATTTACAACCATAGGTATATCTAAAATTGCACAAATCTAATTGAAAAAATGATTTACCATAAGATACATACCACATATTTTAACATTTCTCATGTTTTACACATTGTCAAATTCAATCTATAAGGTCACCAAAATAAATGGTTAGTTATAGGGTGAGCAGGTTTTTAACACAATGAGAATTAGTCACAATAAAGGAGAAATATCTCATCAACCATGATATATTTGGCAAAAATGTTTTACAAGCATGTACAATGGACACAAATATACAAATTTCAAGTTTGGAACATCACCCAAATTCCCATTATTTGTCCATTAAATTCTTGAAAAATAGAGTTAAGAGATGAAACAGGTTTCATCAAGTTTAGGGTCAATCACAATTAAAGAGGTATTTATCTTTCCACATAACAAATCAAGAAAAATTGCTTTATAGGTACTTATAGGAGATATAACCCTATAAATTTCATATTTTTCACTTTGTCTAAATCAACACATAAGATCATCAAAATATATAAATATAGCCAAACTGAGGAGATTTCGATTGGTTATGAACCATACCTAATGAAAGAACCATAGCTCTACACATACATAATGTTGGACTAGGATGATTAATCCTAGGTTTATAACCTCTTTTGATCTTGACAAAGTAGATTGATCATCACTAATATTTCAAATAAGTGTTGTTTTTGCAGATATGAATCAATCTCTCAAGAAGAAATGAAAGGAGTTGAGAAACTCCAAAGTGACATGTAAATTGCGACCGCAATCTAGGATTAGCGACCGTGACTCATGTGACAACATGCCAAAATTCAAGCAGGTGAAATCGCAGAGTCATTTTCAGTCGCGACCCTTGGAAAGGAAGAACCAAAAATGACACAGATGAATTCGCGGTGCAAGTCACGCCTTCGTCGCGATCGCAAATTTTAAAGTAACTCAAGAGGGAAGCAGTCCACAACCACAACTTGACTAGTGTCCCAGAAGACTGTTGGAAGTCAAAAATTGTGGAGACATCTTGTTGGTAGCGACCGCGATCTGTATGGAAGAAAGTTAACCACTTTGGCAGAAGGATTCGCGTCCTCTATCGCGGCCCGTGCAAGAAAACTCGTGACCGCGACTTCTGAAAGTAGGTAAAAGACAACGACTATATTTTTCTGGAGAACTAATAAAAAGCTGCCACGTGGACTAGCCATTAGACACGAACGAGGTTTCCCTTGAAGAATTTAGATTTTGCGACCACAAACAGTAGTAGCGACCACGATTTCATCCTGACAAGCATTTAATGCAAAATCTGTCAAACATGTCTTAAAGATTTGATGAGCTATGATCTGCAACGTCTCTTTGGTGAAGTTTGGCTATAAATACTCCACCAAACAGCTATGAAGAAGGTTGCTAAGGAATTTATTACAAGTGATTAAAGCTTTCAATCTTTGCCACTCATTTTCTTCATCTTCTTTATGTAATTGTAAGTGTTAGGTGTGAGCATTAAACACCAAGTTGTGAGGTTTTGTGTTAGCCTAGAAAACACATTATTGTAAGGTTATGTGTTAGCCATCAAAACACA
>CATIWR010125620.1:0-21696 GCA_949677035.1 Omphalea diandra | reverse complement strand
GCATCCAGTATACTTTTCAAAGTCACTGTCTAGCAGTGTAATAGAGGTTGGGCCAGTATGCAGTCAGTTAGTATTTTAGTTTGATTATTCATGTATGTTTTGTTGTAAATAATTACTAAGTGGTGAACAAGAGACATAATGGAAAAAAAAATTTTAATAAGGTCTTTTAAATGACAATGGATAGACTTAAAGAGAAATTTAAATGATTATTAAATGGGGTGTGACATTCTTCCTCTAAGGTTATTTTATTCCTTCAGCAGTCTCAACCTGGTAGCTCTATCCTTGTATCTTATTACATGGTCTTAAACCCCAGTGCATTTGATGGAAGGACCCCATCAATAGGTTTTTCCCTAAGCTATTGAGGATTTAAGGCTGTAAAGCTTAAGGTTAGGGCATTGGCCACTTATACATTGAAGGTATATAAATAAACCTTCATGATTTTAGTCAAGGCTTCCTAGAATTGGGCTAATGCATTACTAGCGATAAAGTTAGTAATAAGATTAAGGGTGTTTTCTAGGCGACTTACATTGTCTAAGGAATTTACCTCCTTTTAGGAAAGGTAGGGCATGTTTTTAAAGTTGTTGGACATTCTCAACTTATGATCAAAGGTGTAAATTCAAATGAAAGAACAAGTTAATTACAAAAAATGGAAAAACTTCCCATAAAGGGCACCAATTAATGGCCTTTGATTAGAAAAAGGTGGAGTGACCCTACAAAGAGACAACAAGAATGAGGTATTGGGGTTGTATAGCCCATAGTCACTCTGATCCTTAAGTTAGATATTGTTATTGATAGTTTGAAGATAGTGGATAATAGTTGTGTAAAGTGATACGAAAAAGGAATTACAAAGATAATCATGACAATTCTCTATATTTGTTTTTGTTTGAGTCTTTTTATTTGAGTTGTGATAATATTAACTATTGTAAGCAATGAAATGATCTTCAAATATAATCAACCATAACCACATGATCTCCGAATATTAAGGAAACAAGTCTTTTAGGTCTTTCGAACGTTAGAATCTTTTGGCTAATGGTACCGTTTGATCTTCATACCTTCATTTGCCTTATAAGCTACCTATTCCTGAGGCAAGTGTCTAACTTGTAGGTCATTTGGTTCTTCAAGAGTTATCAAATATGATAAGTAATCATCAAATATAATTACATAAAATTGCAAAGAAAATTATAATAATTGGAATAAATAAAAAAGAATTAAATATTTTTAAAGAATTTAGTTAAATAGAACATAAGTAGTAACCAAATAGAATGTGAAATCGCAAATAAAATTATAATAATTAGAACAAATTGGATAAGAATAAGTATTTATAATGAGTTGATAGAATTTAAGCAAGTAAGGCGTGATGTAATAATTGGCTAGATTTATTTATAACCGCGAAGAAAATTAAAGTAATTATAACAACTTAGAGGTTATTGAGTGTTTTTAGTGATTTTAAAGAATTTAATTAATTAGGGTAATGATGAATGTTAATCGAATAGAATTATTTGTAATCACAAAGAAAATTAAAGTAATTAGAACAAATTAGAGATTATCGAGTATTTTTAGTGATTTTGAATAATTTAGCTAATTAGGGCATGATGAGTGCTAATTGGATAGAATTGTGTCAAATTGCTAAAATTTATAATAATTAGAATAAATAAGATAGGTTCGAGTATTTTTAATGATTTTAAGGAATATAGTCAATTCTAGCATGATAAGTAGTGATGAGATAAAATTGTATGAAATCACCAAGAAAATTATAATAATTAGAACAACTTAGATAAAATTGAATATTTTTAGTGATTTTAAAGCGTTTAGTCAATCAAGACATGATAACTAGTAATCAGATAGAATTGTGAGAAATCACAAAGGAAATTATAACTAAAAAATTAGATAATTAGAAGAAATCAAATAAGGTTGAATATTTTCAGTGATTTAAAGAATTCAATGAGCAACAATTGAATAAAATTGTAAGTAGTAATCAAACAGTCAATTAATAAATTAGGATACAATGAGTAGTAATCAAATAGTCAATTAATAAATTAGGATACAATTAGCAATAAGATATAATTATATAAAATTATGAAGAAAATTATAAAAACTAGAACAAATCAATCATAATCGAGTATTTTTAATGGCTTTTATATAATTTAGTTAATTAGAATATGATGAATAATAATAAGATAGAATTATATGAAATTGAGAATGAAATTATAGTAATTATAACAAATTAGATAACATTAAGTATTTTTAGTAATTTTAATTAATTCAAATAATTAAGACATTTTTAGCAATAATTAGATTGAATTATGTGAAATTGTTAAGAGAATTATGATAATTAGAATAAATTATAGATGATCCAATATTTTTAGTGTTGTGTCAATAGGGAGAATGATCAGAGAACATGTGTTAAGGCATTGGTCTCATTCCTTTACTTTGAATGATGTGTTTTAAATGATAACAAAATAATAACAAACCCTTAAGAAGTTTTAATGATTACATTTGAGTGTTTTTGTATCCTATGAACATACTCGATGAATGGTAATGGGGGTGAACAAATTCAACAAGCATTGGACAAATGCTCAAACATGAGTTATGCACTCTATACCTAACTACGGGCATTGATCTAGGCCTACCAACAAGCATTGCATATTCATAAGAGGCATTAAAAAAGTGCTCTAGTTTGTGTTGCACCTTCTAGACCTCCCAACAGGATACACTCAAACAATCAACAAGCATTGAGACGTTTCCAATTGGCATTGCGAATTCTCCAATAGCAATTGAAGCATTTCTACAAATTTTAAAAAATAGAGTACCAAGCTCATACTTTCTGGGAAATTAACATAGGCATTGATCATACTTCAACAAGCGTTGATCATACTTCTACGAGCATTGAGAAACGCACAACGGGCATTAAGCTAATGTTGCAGATGCCTAAGTGTTCTAGACCATCCAATAGGCATTATCAAATTTGTAACGGATATTAAATAAATCTCCAACGGGCATTGAGAAACTAACAACGGGTGTTGAAAGTATCCATTACAAGATCAACGGAGTGTTGTTGAGAATCAATGAGGCGTTGTCATCTTTAATGGCTAATTTTATAGAAAAAACTATCAGATTGAACATTAACTATTCCAACAGCTAGTTTGAAGTTTTACTATATAAGGAATATTTTTGAAGACCATACAAGATGATGAAACTTTGGAAATCATTTGTAATGAACTAGAAAACATCTAGCAAGCTCTTTGTGCAAACCTTTTGGTGTTGCTTTAATTTGGGTAGAGTGAGGATTACTTTGTAACTCTTTAAGATCTGGTTTACTTAAGCACCAAAAGTATGTTTGTTACCTAATTGAGAGGCATTGACACTACTTGGATCCATCCTGCCTAGTGGTTAAAAGGTTAATATTGTACCTTAGAAAAAAAACCAAGGGTTGGGTTGGCTCTTTTGTTCCTTATTAAAAAAAAGAGTAATTATAAAGGTTATTTTTCAGCATGAAAAAAGGAAGATTCTTCCTTAGCCTGAAAAAAGGAAGGTTTTTTTTAAGCCTAGAAAAGGAATTAAAAAGATCTAAGTGAAAGCTTAGGGATTAGAGTAGGCACATTATCAAAATCATTATAAAACATTGTATTGATTTGTGTTTGTTGCTTCTACTCAGAGTGATTTTGTTTTTGTTTTTGTTTTTGTTTTTGTTTTTGTTTTTATTTTTGTCTTTATTTATAACCCAATTCACCCCCCTCTAGTGTTGCCTCATCTCTATCCATACTAATAATTGGTATCAAAGCCTAACCTCTTTTGAAGCTTTAATGCAAGAGGGATACGATCATGGTAGCCCAAAATGAGCATGGACAAGAAGGACAATCAGTTACGAGACCTCTCTTCTTCTGTAGAATAGACTACCAGTATTGAAAGAGTATAATGTACTACATTCTTAGATTTGAATCCACTGAGTTATGGGTAATTGTAAAGAAAGGTCCATACACTCCAATGAAGACACTTGCTAATGGGACTCAAATAGAGAAAGACATTGATTAGATGTCTGATGAAGAAAAAAGGCAAGTTGCCAATAATGACAAGGTCATCCATATGCTCTTTTGTGCTTTAAGTAGAAGTGAGTATAATAAAATGAGCATGAAGTCAACTGTCAAGGAAATCTGGAAGGCCTTGGAGATCACATATGAGGGAACAAATCAAGTCAAAGAAAACAAGATGGGGACCTTCATTTTCTAGTGTAAAACCTTCTTAATAAAGCCTGATGAAATGATCTTAAGAATGTATGATCGATTCATTGAGATAGTTGGAGAAATGACTCTTAGGAAAATATTCACCAATAAGGAACTTGTAAAGAAAGTTCTGAGGTGTTTACCAAAGGAGTGGCTTGGCAAGGTCACCTCTCTCAAGGACTCAAAGGACTTGAAAACCATACCACTTGATAAGTTGTTACGCAATCTCATTGACTATAAGATGAGCCTAAACAGAGAAGCTCTATCTATGTCTGAGGATGCAAATAATAAGAAGATTGGAATAACACTCAAAGCTACCTCTAAATGCTTTAGCTCAGATGATGAAGAGCTGGATTAAGAGCAGGTAGCCCTCCTAGCAAAAAAATTCAGAAGGATGTTGAAGCAGAAGGTCAAAGTCAAGCTTGAGCAAATTGAATGTTATGGATGTGGAAGGCTTGACCGTATGAAAGCAAAGTGTCCAAAAGCCAGAGAAGAGAAGAAGGACAATAAGAAAAAGAAAGCTTATAAAGCCACTTGAGATGATTCTAGTGCATCTAAACTAAGTGAAGATGAACAAGAGCCATAGATGGGAAGAAGAGAAAAAACCAATATTGCTTATGGCCTTATAGGAGAACTCTTTAAAACAAGTATGTCGTAACTCTTTTGATAATGATTTAGATGAAGATGATAAAGAGTTATAAGACATGTTTACTGTTGAAAATCTTATTGAAACCCTACCAATAATGATCTTGATAAAAGTTTTGAAAAAAATAAAATTTTAAAAATTAAATTAGTGTAAACAAGAGGAAAATAAGGCTTTGAACAAAGAAAATTAGTTTTATGAAATTATGTCTTCTCAAAATGAGAATCTCAAGAAAGAGATCTCAACTTTGAAGGATTCATTTGCCTATTTTATAAAAGAAAAAGAAAAACTTAATCTTATTTTAGGCTTTCAAAAGATAGATATGGCTTAGGTTTTTATCAATCTAAATCTTTCACTTCTAAGTCAAAGTTTATGAGAATTTCTTCCAAAGCTATAACACCCTCACCATCATCAAAATCACATGAGCACAACACTTACTACTCACATTCACACTATCAAAGGCCAAAGGAAAATCATGCTTTTATTTATAGAACCAAGTATATCAAGAATACATAGGTTGCTTCAAATTTTAGGCATTAATCCTTTAGGAAGCCACATCACACTTACTCTACAAATGAACTTTCAAATGTATTCATTTGGTAATGCTTTTATTATAGAAAATATGGTCATAAAGCATACTTTTGTTATGCTATATTGGGAGATGAACATGTTTATGTTGCTAACCCACATCGACCTAAAAAGAAAATGGGTACCAAAGAAAGTTGAATTTTGCAAGATTAGAGGCTCCTCACCTTAGACTCAAAATGAAAAATCAAATAGTGTGTGGAGCTACAGTTTTTAAAGAGTTTATTATATTTTGGAAATCATAAACTGTAATGTATCTTTATCCCCCCTTATTGTTTACCATGTTTTTGCTAAAGGAGAGTTTGAATTATGGATCTCTAGTAACTATCCTTCCTCTTTTGTTATCATCAACACATGTATAGAACATGTGACCCCATGTAATGTCAACTGAATTATTGTTTGAATATCTTGAGAGATTTTGTTAGTAGAAAGCATATAGATAGGGGGAGTTTTCTTTCTCTAAATGTTTTGTAATTTAGATAACATCATTAGATATCTTAATAAAGCCTATTTCTTTTTGGTATCATCCTATTTGCTTTTTTTTAGAAAGTAGGTCTAAATTTTTAAGGGAAAAATCTTTCTTTGTCTAATATCTTGGAATCAGATTTTATAGCATCATTTTCAATATTGCTTTTAGTATCTCTTTTTGTCATTATGACAATACTCTTGTTTGAACTCACTTGATAGCATAACATTTAGTATCCTCTATGTTTTTGACATTCAATATTTGGTATCCTTTGTGGTATATTTGATATCCAGCCTTATAAACAACTTTTATATTTTTGTATTGTAACAGTTAGTATCCTCTATGTTTTAAGTTTTGAATTTTTGGTGTCAAAAAATTTTGGTTGTCATCATTCAAAAAAGGAAAGAATGTTGTGTATATAGGGAGAATGTTTGGAGAACATGTGACCCTAAGACATTGGTCTCACTTCTCTACTTTGAATGATGTGTTTTGGATGATAACAAAATAATAACAAAACCTTGAGAAGTTCTAATGATTATATTTTAGTGTTTTTGTATCTTATAAATAGACCCAATGAATGACAATGGGGGAGAACAAATTCAATAGGCGTTGGTCAAATGCTTATACATGTGTTATGCTCTTTGGACATCGCCATGGGTGTTAAGGTTTCGCAACAAACATTGATCTGGACCTAGCAACAGCGTTGGAAAAGTGCTCTAGTTTATGTTGCACCTTCTGGACCTCCCAATGGGGTACACTTAAACAGTTAATAGGAGTTGAGATGTTTCCAATGGGCATTATGAATTGTCCAACAGTCATTGAAGTATTTCTGTAGATTTTGAAAACAAAGCACCAAGCTAATACTTTATGGGAAATCAACAATAGGCATTGATTATAATTTAACAAACATTGATCATACTCCAATGAGCATTAAGAAATGTGCAACAGGAGTTAAGAAATGTGCAACGAGCGTTGAGCTAATGCTGCACATGCCCAAAATATGTTGGACCATTCAACAAGCATTGTGAAATTTGCAACAGGCATTGAACAAATCTCTAACAGACATTGAGAAACTAACAACGGGAGTTGGAAGTATCATTTACAATATCAATAGGTGTTGCTGAGAATCAACAGCCATTGTCACCTCTAATGGTTAATTTCGCAGAAAAACTGTCATACTAAAACATCATCCAACAACTAGTTTGACGTTTTACTATATAAGGAGCATTTCTGAAGACCATAAAAGATTATGAAACTTTGGAAAACATTTGTAATCAACTAGAGAACATCTAGCAAGCTCTTGGTGCAAACCTTTTGGTGTTGCTTCAATTTGGATAGAACTTTTTGAGAGTAAGTTTTCTTGAGCACTAAAAGTATATCTACTGCCTATTGAGAGGCATTGACACTGTTTAGATTTATCCTTGCTAGTGTTAAAAGGTTGGTATTGTACCTTAGAATAATACTAAGGATTGGGATGACTCTTTTGTTCCTTATTAAAATAGAGTAATTATAAAGGTTGTCCTTAAGCCTGGAAAAGGGAATGTTCTTCTTTAGCCTGGAAAGGGAATGTTTTTTTTTATTGTAAAAAAAGAATAAAAAAGACCTAAGTGAAAGTTTGGGGAGTGGGGTAGATACATTACTAAACTATTATAAAACTTTGTGTTGATTTGTGTTTGTTGCTTATGCTAAGTGTGTTTTTGTTTTTATTTTTGTTTACAACCAAATTCACCCTCTTTTTGGGTTGTCTTATCTCCATCCATACCAACATTTAGTGATTTAAAGAATTTAGTTAATCATGGCATGAGGAATAGTAATCGAATAGAATTGTGTAAAATCATGAAGAAAATTATAGTATTGATTATGATCAAATACTTTTAGTGATTTTAAAGAATTTAGTCCATTAAGGCATGATGAATAGTAATCAAATAGAATACACTAAATTGTATAAAAATTTATAGTAATCAGAATAAATTAGATGGATCAACTATTTTTAATTATGTAAAAGAATTTTATTTAATTTAGAGGGTCAAGAATTCTAATCGAATAGAGTTGTGTGAAATCGTAAAGAAAATTCAATTACTCAAAAGAAAATGAAAATAATTAAAATAAATCAAATAGAATTATTGAAGTTCATATATGATCAAAAAGTCCATATCATAGGATTAGAAATACTAGAGTTGTTTACTTATAGATTGAGTCTATTTTTTAAGTTTTTATATAAAAAATAACTCCATTCAAATTAAATATTTTTTAAATAAAAATTTAAAATTAATTTTTTAGTTTTTAGTATACATGATAAAAACATGATTAAATTAATTTATACATTAATTAAAATTAAATTTCTCTTCATATATATATATATATGAGATGGAAATGATCGAGATTTTTAAACTTATATTCACCTATATTTATATAGAGGTATCAATTTTTATTTTTATGTGAAACGTAAGTTACATATTATTATTTTTGAAATCTACTATTTAACTTTTTTACATGTTGGGTTCACTTTGGTTCTTAGAAGTAAAAAACTATTGATAAAATTGAATTCTTAGCAATTGTATCTAAATCTTTGAAGATCCTTCTCAAAATATATATATATATATATTAATGGAAGACATCTCTTCAAAGATGATAAGTTTAACGTAACTATAAATTTATTTTTTTGATTTTTCAATTGGAAAATGATTTTTTTATTCTTCGTAAATGAACATATTTTCTAAATAGAAAATGATTTCTAGAAAAATTAAAATGAAACGAAAAATAATTTTTATAAGTAAATAAAACTTAAGGAAACCAACTCATAAATTGTTTATAATAAAGAAATAAAACTAATTAAATATACTTATATTTTTAAAAATATGCACATGTAGAAAACTTGAATGATACTTCGAAAAAGTGCAACTTTTAATGAAATTAGTTTTACGCAGCGTTCTTAAAATTAGACTAGTCAACTAATAGATTTTTAGTTCGACCAATTTGGTTAAATTAATATAATAATAAATAAAGCTTTTAAAAATATTATCAAAATAGTTTTAAAAATAAAAATAGAAAGATATATTTAAAATAATTAAAATTAAAAATTAATTTGAAACTAACCAATTAGTAGTCTAGTTTTTAGTTTAACCACTTTAATCAACCAATCCGACTCAATTTTCAAAATTTATTTATGTTTAGGCAAGTACAAGAGAAGACACCAAAAACTCAAGAAAAAACGGCAAATATTAAAGAAGACTAATAAAAAAAATTTCATTAGGAAAGCATTGAAAATACTCGAACTACCTATATATGAATAGATTCTATTCAATTTATCCTTTTTATAAATTGAGTTTAAATTCATTTATTTTTTATCTTTTATTTTTAGAATGAATGATAAATACAATTAAATTTATTTTTATCACATTTTAGGTAAGTATGAATATATTTACTAAAAAATTTTCCTCATAACATTTAGATTATAGCTAGATAATGTCTATTGAATCTTAAATTCTAATAGTTAATATTTAATATACCAATAATATTGATTAATAAATTATGTCTATAACGATATATCACTAGGTTAAACTATCTAATTTGTTTTTTAAAAAAATATAAGACAAGCGGATGTTTTTCTAAACGCCAAGAGTTTTTATAATTCATCCATAAAACTAAGTATGAGATGGTTGCGCAGATGCCATTTCTGCGAGTTACTAAGGGGCAATCAGTTTCCATACGAGTTGAGCATCAGAAAATGATTTGTGTCAAAGACCATAGGAACTTCTGAAGTAAAATCTCAATGCTCCTATTGCAGAGACGCATAGCTTACAAACAGAAAGGAAACTTGGGTCTAAGAGATTCAAAGTGTTTGAGAACAAAGGAGCAACTCATCTGCTTCTTTACATCCTTTTCTGTGTAGAGAGGTGACTGTAAATTTCAATGAATCCTCTTCTAACCATCCAACACAACGTAATTACAGATAACATCAGTGTGACTACACAAATGTTTGTTACTAGCTGACTGCTGCACCTATGAAAACATTCCTCACAAATCAACAAGGAAAAGAAAATTTAACCTCTGAACACATCAGAATACGGCTTATGTGATGTTAAACCAATTTTTTGCTTCTGCTCTTTCTCTAAAGTCAGGAGGGGGACCAAATGAGAAAGAAAAGAAAGGAATTCTCACAACTAGACAATTGTTACTGGTCCAACAAACTGCAAAGCATCTGACTTCAAGTCTAAAGCCTGAAAACAAAAAATGGCTAAGAAAATAATTCAGAAATAGGTACAAATTCAATCAAGCAAAACTAAGTTTGCCACTTACGTGAACATTTGAGGGCGGCTACGAGAGAGCTGAGGTCTCTTTATTGGGGAGAGAATCAAGTTCCTCAATGTCATTGACGTACTGCCAGGTCCAGGTCCAAAAGCAGAGTGAACTCCAACCCCCCTGTTTCCAGCATCAACTGGAATGGCTCCTTGTTTTGCTGGTGAGCCACTAGAGATTTCGAAGGGACCAGAATTAGAACTGTTCTGTCTTGCTGGCCATACATCCTCTCTAGGCCCTGGAGTTGGAGGATTGAAAACCGACCAATCTGCACAAAGTAAGTCATTTGGTCTTGGAGATATTAAAGTGAAAATGGGTTAAGTTGAGCAAAAATTTCATAAAGCCAAAAGTTTCCAGTGTTTTGAAGTTTTAAAAGAGCCTCAATATTCAAATTGTTGCCTTTTTGTAGACAATAAACAGGCACCTACGTTATCTTGTTGTTCCTGCAAAAAGGAAAGGATTACCTTTGCGAATAGCATCTCTGTCATCCATCATGTTAGGTGCTGCGTTAGAGAAAAAATCAGGCTCATTTCTTGAGTAGAAATTGCCACCCGGTTGGATCGCTGATCTTTTCACGGACTCATATTCATTCCTCAGTAGGTCATACATTTCATCAAGCTTTCTCTTCTGCCTGGAATTTGAATCCAGAAGTGTTTACTAGGGTCCAGATACTCAGCAAAAGCTTCATGACAACAGAACCAAAATCCATGGACCAAGTGATTGAGAGTCACCTGGACTTCTCAGAAAATTTGTCTTGGAGCTCTTGCTTATCCTTGGACAAACTCTCAATCTCCTGTTCCATCATCTGACACCTCTTGGCCATCTTTTGATAAGCAGTATGCACCTCCTCCAATTTTTCTGTGAACTTTTCTTGCATGGCCTCACATTTTTGCCGACATTGAGCTACAATTCTGTTCATCTTGTATTGCATCTCCAACTCCTTTTGCCTAATATAGAACATTACACTTCTATATGCACTCTTCATCACTTAGTTTATATAAGGAATTTACATGCTAAGCAAGTCCTTTTTGAAAATATTTTGCAATTTCATTAAAAACGTCATCTCTTTTAAGTTTCACAACTCTCTCAAATCAAAGACACATTATAAGCAAAATCATGAATTATGCTAATTATATTCTATCTGATAGCTGATGGGCATCAGGAGGGAAAGAAAAAAAGTAACAAAAAGCTGAAAATTTGTTAACATATTATAAAAGATACATATTTGAGGAGATACTCCAGCCATGGCCATCTGCAATAAAACACATGGAATAAAAAGCCAGAACAATGAGAAAAAAATGAATTATTATTGCTATGAATGAATAGCAAAAGCAGAAAGAATTATGGGGATTTAAAAAACAAGCTGTTTGCACTGTAACTGGAGTTCTTGCTTACATTTATCCATTCGTCATTTGGATTGACATCCACAGCTTTCATTAGGCTGACATGTGGAAAACCACGGTAAGTTCAAAGTGAAAGTATTTAAAAAGAAACAATGGTAAAAGTTAAAACTGACATGTTATGTGTACAGTATGACTATGATCCCAGATATGGTGTTACATCTGGATGCCCTTGTGAATAAATAAAATAAACAAAAATAGAAAGATCTAACTAGGCATAAACTCAAATCAATTGCCTTATCCTGCTTGTTTAGAAATGATTCCTTATCATGCAGATTCAGAACTATATGATATTATCTCTCCTATTATCCATGCCTAGCAATCAAATACAATTAAACAATCACATTTTACATAACAGAGATGTACCAGAAAACAATATAGGGTTTTAAGTATACTGTTTTAAAGAAAAAAAAAAAAAAACCTCTTAGAGAGGACTTGATCACAAATTGGACATGCTGCATCATTACTAAGGATCTTGCTCGCATCTTCAGTGCCTGTAGCTTCATTAAAGAAACTATTTGCAAATGCATCTTCTCCTTAAATATTCGCAAGGGATGTAAAAGGAAACATAAAAGTGAAAAAATGAAAAAATAATCATAATCTGCATTTGGATACAGAGAAGGTGACCACAAGTAGTGGAAACAGCTCGTCCTTCTAGTTCTCGCCAGCATGCATTGCATCTCATTTCGATCTTGAATACAAGACTTTAATCCATAATATAATTGGATATCGCAGCTGGAGCATTCATGAGGTATATACGTCAACATTGAGTTTGACACGATTAGCAAATTAATTCCCAATGTGTGGAGACCAATAATATCAGACTATATTATGAAACTTACTGCAAAAACACACAGACACGTAACTGAAACAACTGATACCCATCCACCAAACCATGCAATTGTGGAATTGGAAGACTATCCACTGTTTTATAAATAAATTTACATTTGGACAAACAGCCCAAAATAAATTTGTGGTGCAACAAATTAGCAGAAAATCATTAGTTGTAAATCCAGAAACTTCAGTGCAATTTGAAATGTTCAATATGTTTTCAGCATTGATTATTACAGACAAGTTATGCAAATCATTTGAGCTCAATTTGACAAGTAATAGGTTCATAAATTTTCAGGAGTCAAATTCAGCATCCCAAAGAGAAATAAAAGAAGGAAAGAAATAAAATTATCTATAAATTCACAAACTACAAGTTATAAAATATGAAACTTCTTTCAATATTTACAATAAGAGCACCTCATGAACTGCATACCATATTCAAATTACATCCAATAAACAACTAAAGAAAAATGAGATTCTAAAGAGGTATTAAAATAAAGGAAGAAGAACAATCTATTAATCAAACTTCAACAAAAACAAAAATTCATATTTCCATTCAACTGATATGCTCAAACTATTAAGAAAAATTATTTAAATAATTTTAAAAAAAGAATCAAGGAGGCTATGGGACATATCAAAATTGTCCACCATTTGATCCAGAGCCAAAAACTCTAAAAGTTACCAAATTATTTTCTCAGGTTCAAACAGCATAAAATTACTCTTGAAAGATCAGAATTCATGCTCGGTATTTGCCAAATTGGGGTTTTACCTGCAAATTGAGTTGCGCATAAAACTTCGTTTTCTTCAGCTATACAATCTAACTGCCAAATTAATCCAAGAAAAATCGAAATTAGAAATCGCAATCATATATTATCACGTAAAAACCTAACCGAAGTAAGAAAATGAGATAAATAAGCAAGAGGATAAAAAAATCTAGCCAAAATGAGTAGCTGAAGAATTTAGCAAAATCGAAGCTATATTGTCCATCCAGAGGACAGAAAAGAACATGCGAAACCCTAACCTGAAGGTGAAGGATGCGGATGAGAGAAAAATGGTGCGAAAATATCTTCTTCTTTGGTTTGATTTCGAATAACGGAGAACTGGCGGCGGGTTCGATTTTGAAAGTTTTATCCTACGGGTTAATTTTACGAATAATGGCGCCTACTCTCGCTGAGCGTCTTAAATATAAAAAAAAAAAAATTTAAATCTGAACCTCCAAAATATTATATTTTTTAGGACAAACCGGTTAACGTCATCCAGTTTTTCTAAATTTGTCATTGTCCCTTAATTTTCTTATGTAAATTTAAATGCATCAAACTTTCATTTTGTGCGCGCCATTTACTATCCAAATTCCTCATCTTATATATATAGAGCAGGCCAAAAGACTCCTAAAACTTAACAAGTGGCATCTTAAAACATTAACAAATGACATCTTTTCTTCATAATCTCCGAGAAAAAGAGATATTTTATCAAAAAAATATAACCACAATATATTCGTCCACAAATAATATCATAAAATATTTAAACATTTAAAATATAATTAATGATTAATATTTAAAATTTATTAACAATACAATATTCAAAATATCACCTAAATCCAAATACATTTATTTATAAATTATATCATAAATTATTTCATTATCTACATTTTAATACCTAATGTGAAATAAAAAAATTAATTTTTAAGTCTATTTTAAAATTTAATGACATTTATAATATATTTATGAATACATATTCTATATAAAATATAAACTTTATGACAAAAAATCATAGTCATCTATCCACGAATTATTAATAATTATTATTTATTGATTCTTATTATCATAAATAATTTATTAATTATTATTCATTAATAATTTATTTAATATATTAAATTAAAAGAGTCAAATTTAATTGTGAGTTACAATATTTTAAAAATTGTCATTTACAATATTTTAAATACAAATATTATTTATCAATGACAATTAAATTCATTCATAAATATAAATATTATTTATCGATGACAATTAAATTCATTCATAAATTATGTCATAAATTATATTATAAATTATTTTATTCTCTAAAAATATAACTACAATACATTCATTCACACATTATCGCATTGAGTATACCATAAATTATTTTATTCTCTAAAAATGTAACCACAATATATTCATTCATAAAATTATATTATAGATTATATCATAAATTTTTTAAACCTCTAAAAATGTAATTAATGATGACGATTTAAAATCTAATCAAAGGTTACAATATTTAAAATATCACAGTAATATCAAATACATTTATTTATCAATTATTTTATAAATTATTTTATTCCCTACACTTTTATGTTCAATGTGATTATGGAAAACATTGATTCTTTAATCTATTTGAAAATTAATGACATTTATAGCATATTTATGAATACATACTCCATATAGAGTACAAATTTTACGAAGAAATCTATAGTTTATCTTTTCTAATTCACCCTTTCTACTTTACAATTTGTGTTTTGGTTCTCTATTTTCACCAAACACATTATATCAAATATCATGATGTTTTTATCTACTCCTTTTTTGGTTTTAATATTTATAATAAATCAAAATTAATTATTTTTTTAACTATCTATTTTCATTCTTATAAGGAGATGACTTAATAAAAAAAGGCCAACAATACTCTTTAATTGAAATTTAAATTCAAATAAAGATGATTGATGAATCAAAGTGAGAGTATCGAGATTTTGGGACATCAGTTTCAAAAACTATTTCAACCGCACCGAGATAGTTTTTTTTTTATTGGAATGTAACACAATTACATTTTCAACTATAAAAGTAGAAAAATTAGTAGAACACTTTTATTTATTATTTTATCATATATTATTTCCTTCCTAACTTTAATATATGCAAATTACATTCATGTTATCCTAAATAAAAAATATAGCAGTTCAATTTCAAAGATTGTTGAAAGAAGAAGAAATAAAAAAAAATAACAATTAAATCAAATAAAAAAAATTAATTTATGATTTAAAAAACAAAAGTATTGAAATAAAATATATAAACACAAATAAAAAATCAAATGATATGTTCATAAAAATAAAAAAAAATAAAATATAAATAAAAATATCATTAAACTATCTAATTAACAAAGCAAACTCATACATTCTATTTACAATATAACTAAACGAAAACAAGTTACAACAAATAGTTACAAAAAAGTAAAAAAAACATAAATATTATCTATCACAATATATTGCTTAAATAATAACAAAAATTCAATTAAAATTTTTTACTCTACCAAATATATGCATCACACAAACATAAAACTAATACTTTATAATAAGTTCAATTAATTTGTAATTAAGATTTAAGCTTAATTAGTCATCATCCTCTTACTTGTAATTCATTTAATATCAATGTTTTTAAAATCGAACTGTTTAATGAATTGGTCAATTAACTGGTTTCTAGTTTGACCAGTTTGATTGATTTAATCAATCACATTTAATTAGTTCAATAATAAATAAAATAAAAAAATATTATTAAAATAGTTTAAAAATCTAAAAATATACTAAAAATATATAAAATATATTTATAATAATTCAAGATATAAAAATAATATTAAAAATCAATTTGAATCCACTATAATCTATTACTAGTCTGATTCTTGATTTTATTGATTCAACCGGTTGAATTCAATTTTTAGATCATTGTTTAATATAATTGTTACCAGGTTAAAATGCATAAAAATAAAAAGAAAAAATATGTTTTTTGTGCTATTATATATATTTATTGAAAGTAAAATATTAAAATAAAATCAACCTTGGTGGATTTAACCTGGCACCACCAAGCGACAATTAAATAAAAAATAATATATTATACATTATAACATAAATTTTTAGATGACTAAAATTAATTTTATATTTTAAAAATAATTTAAAATAATTTTTTATGTTTCAGTGTACTTTTAAAAAATTTATTATTTAAGTTTTCAAATGAAAATTTTATAATTGAATACTAATATTTTATTTTTTAAAATAGAAATTTTATTCTCATTTCCATACTATTATGAAATGAAACGTTGAAAGAAAAAGTACAGATTAAATTGATACGTTAATCTACTATGAGTTAACATTTTAGAAAAATCAACGAACATTTACTTTAGTAATATTAAAATTATCTTAGATTTGTTAAGTTATAAATTTCAATTCCAATTAGAATTAAACTTTTACTATTTGAGTTTCTTTTATTAAAAATTAATCTTTAATTTTGTTTTACACAATTGAAGAAGTGTATTGCCAATATATATATATATATATATATATATATAACAACTAAAGTAAAGGGAAAATTAACTCTCTTTATTCCGCACATCATGATTTTGAAAATATGATAATCATTTTTTTAATTTTAAAATTTTAATTTTTTTATTGTGTATTAATAAATTAATATAAAAGTAACTATAAATATTTAATTTTTATATTTATTATTAGATCAATTATTACAGTTAATAAAGAGAAAATTAACTCTTTTTATTTGACACATCATGATTTTGAAAATATGATCATCTTTTTTTTTTAATTTTAAAATTTCAATTTTTATTATATATTAATAAAATTAATATTAAAGTAATTATAAAATATTTAAATTTTATATTTATTATTAGATCAATTATGTCACATTTAAATTTTAGTATTACTTAATTCATTTTAATTTATATATAAATAAATTTTTATTTTAATAGATAATATAAAAGCATATTTATATGTGAGATGTAAAATTACTTCTTTTAAAAAAATTTTATAAATATTCTTCTGATTTTTAAAAAAAATAATTATATGGTATTTGTTATGTATAACAAAGTTGAGGTAATGGTAAACTTTCATCTTTGAATTAATATGTGTCACTTTCTCATTTAACTATTTTTAATATAATTTTAAATAATTCTCACACCTATACATATAAATTTTTATTGGCATAATTTATTTATATTTAAATAAATATATACAAATTTTAATTAAAAGTATAAAATTTTAATTATTTAAATTATAATAATTAATGATTGAAAAATAATTATTAAAAAAATATCTTCAATAATAAATAGTAAGATAAAAATTCACACAATATCTAAATCTATAACAGATTATTAAAACTTAAGAATCAAGAAAAAAATAAAATTGTTAAATATTGTTAAAAATATTTTATTTTAAGGCACGCCTACATCGACCACGGCGGCAAACTCTTGTAGTTAAAAATGTTTGGTCGCTTGGTTGGGTATAATTATCTCCTATGTTGAATTAAGGCACTATGGCTGTCGAAATCTCAATTAAATCTTGTTGCTATTGATAATGGGTACTTCCTCGTGAAGTTTAACTCTAAAGAAGACTGTGATTGTGCAAAATTCGAAGGCCATGGATGGTGCTGGATCATTATTTAATTGTGAAAGAATGGACTCCAAATTTTGATCCAGAATATGATAATACTGAGAAAGTGCTGGTTTGGGTGTGCATTCCTTGTCTCCCCATTGAATACTATGATTACAATTTTCTTATGAAGGTAGAAGAGAAAATAGGTAAGCCTGTCAAAGTGGATCAAGCAACCGATTTGGCGGTTCGAGGAAAGTTTGCCAGGATTTGTGTTGAAGTTGATATCACCAAGCCTTTGCTGTCTAAGCTTAAGCTGAGAAATCGCATCAGAAGAATTGAGTATGAAGTGTAACAATATTTAATTTTAGGATCTTGTACATAAATTTAAAACACCAAATCTAATAATTAAGCAGAATCAAAATTGCGTACTTGTTTACGCAGTAGATCTGAAAGCGGAAAAAGTTGTGTATCTCTTTACGTATTGGATCCTAAATTATTTCGCACTATTATTCCGATCACTGAAAATAGAACACTCGAATAATAGATCAGAAGAGTTGAAAAAAAAGAGCTAAGTCTTCCTCTCATTGACCTTCTCACAAAACGGCTACCAATGGGCATAGCAACTAGGGTTGTTAATCATCATGAAGGTAGGAGAGGGGACCTAGCCTATTTATAATAATTTTAACAGACTCATTCATCATAGGTTCATGTTAAAATAGGCCTACACTGACCGTCTTTCATATCGGCCTACACTGACCGTCTTTCATATTGGCCCACAATAGATGTCACAAGCCTATAACTCAATTGATCACATTTTAATTGGGTTTACCCCAAATCAATAAACTATATTATTCAGTCCATTTTATAAATAATTAAAACCAATCCATAATTAATATTAGCCCACATAAAAAATTCCAACATTCTCCCATTTGGGCAATATTAATTATGACGTTTTCATATTTTAAGAAAAAAAAAATTTTCGAAAATGACTCTCGGACTGAATATTTTAAACTCAAGTGTGGCCACACAATTTTTAGAAAATATATAGCTTATTGATAAAGTGACATCTCAAACACAATCCTATCCACATTAAATTATCAATATCGGATCATGACAGTAGTTATGCCTCTTATTGACATAGTACCAATCCATAGTCACAAATATTGACAACTTAACCGACTTGAATTCCGATATGGCAGTGTAACAAGAAAATAGTGTCCACATGTGATCAATACACTATTTTCTTGTCAGTCCTCAAACATTTCTCTTTCACACATGCTCCAATGAGCAAGAGAAAATCACAAGGCTTCACAATAAGGTTGTTATTTCCATTTGAAAATACACACACAATGTTTTAGCCTGTCACAAGGCTTCACAATAAGGTTGTTATTTCCATTTGGAAATACAATCACAATGCCTTAGCCTTTGTTTCCAAAAACATAATTGGAAACCAGCCCTGCTTAAGATAATCATACCATTCTTAAGCATATTAATCACAACTCATAGCATGTTATATATAAAAATGTGCACATACGCAAAACAAACAACTACAAAGCACTCAACTCATATAAATAAATATGAATAAGCAATGTAGCAAAATTGTTTAACTTGAACGTTCAATTATAAGCACAAAACTCCCACTAACCAAATACATCAAAAGACTCCACAACACCCATATCACAAACATATTTCTTGAAAACTATGGGTCTGAGTCCTTTGGTTAGAGGATCAGTTAACATCAAATCAGTATTAACTTACTGAATCTCAATGTCTCCTTTCTTTACTAAGTCTCTAACTGTAAGATATTTAATCTCCATATGCTTAGAACCACTCGAACTTTTATTATTCTTAGAGAAGAACACAACAGCATTATTATCACAATAGATACGAAGTGGTCTAGCAATAGAATCAACCACAAGCAACCCAGAAATAAAATTCTTTAACCGTATAGCTTGTGTACTAGCACCATAACATGCAACAAACTCAGCTTGCATAGTAGAAGATGCTGTAAGTGTTTGTTTAACACTTTTCCACTAAACAACACTACCGACAAGCATGAAAATATAACTTGAAATGGATTTCATATCATCTTGACAGCCTGCAAAATCAGAGTCTGAATATCCCACCACTTCAAGATCATCCACACGCCTATAAACCAACATATAATCCTTAGTCTTTTGCAAGTATCTCATTACCTTCTTAGCAGCTACCCAATGATCCCAACCAGGATTAGAAAGATATCGACCAAGAACACTGACAATGCATGCAATATCTGGTCTTGTACACACCTAGGCGTACATCAAGCTGCCAATTGCACTTGCATAAGGAATATTAATCATGGTTTGCCTTTCTATATCAGTTTTAGGGCACTGCTCCTTGCTAAATTTATCTCCTTTCACTACAAGAGTATCACCACCTTTGCAAGATTGCATATTGAATCTACTGAGCACACGATCAATATATGCCTTTTGAGAAAGACCTAGTAAATGACGGGATCGATCACTGCGAATCTCAATACCCAAGACAAAAGATGCCTCTCCAAGATCTTTCATATCAAAAGTCCTAGAGAGTAATTGTTTAGTTTCACAAATCATCCCCATGTCATTACTAACCAATAAAATATCATCAACATAAAGAACAATAAATATAAATTTACTCTCACTGATCTTATGGTAAATGCACTGATCAATCTTGTTCTCTGTGAAACCAAGTGAAGTAACTATCTCATCAAATTGAGATATCATTGACGCGAAGCTTGTTTGAAACCATAAATAGATTTCTTTAGTTTACAAACTAAGTGTTCTTTACCACTTTCTTTAAAACCTTATGGTTGCACCATATAAACTTTCTCACCCAAATCGCCATATAAGAATGTCGTCTTGACATCCATTTGATGTAATTCTAAATCAAAATGTGCAATCAAGGCCATAATTATTCTAAAGGAATCTTTAGAAGAAACAAGGAAAAAAGTCTCATTATAATCAACACCTTCACACTGTGTGAACCCCTTAGCAACCAATCTAGCTTTAAACTTCTCAACTTTTCCTTTAGAATCCTTTTTGATTTTGTATACCCATTTGCAACCTATGAGTTTATTATTAGAAGGAAGTTCCACAAGTTCCCAAACTCTGTTATGACTCATTGATGTCATTTCATCTTTCATAGCATCAATCCAGAATTCAGAACGAACACTATTTACAGTCTCATCATAAGATACTGGATTAATAACATGGCCTATATTATAATCACATTCACCAAGATAGACCTCATAATCATCTGAAATTGCTGACCTTCTCGCCCTAACAGATCTTCTAACAGGTAATAGTTCAGCCATAACAGGCTCCGGATGATTATCAATAGGAGGAGAAAGATCAATTGCTCTCTCACCACCACCACCTATTTGAACAAGAACCCTTATAATCCTTTCATGTGATAAAGGTAAAGGAAAATTTCATTTTGTACACCACGAACAGGCAGTTGAGAAATGTCTAGATCAGTAACATCCATCTCAAAAAACTTCGCAGTCAAGGACTCTATAATTCTTGTGGCACGTGTAGAACAATAGAACTTGTATCCTTTAGAATGGGTTGGGTACCCTATAAAGTAACAACGGGTAGTTCTAGGGTCAGTCTTCTTCTCATTTGGATTATATATTCTAACCTCGGCAGGACAACCCCAAACACGAAAATTGGTCAAACTAGGTTTTCTACCAGCCCATAACTCAAAAGGTGTTTTTGGTACAAATTTGCTAGGGACACGGTTCAAAATATAAAGGGTAGTTTTAATAGCTTCACTCCATAAGAATTCAGGTAAGTTAGACCTACTTATCATGCTCATCATCATATCTTTCAAAGTACTATTACGCCTTTCAACGACACCGTTTTGTTCAGGACTACCAGACATGGTATATTGAT
>CATIWR010125606.1:0-37123 GCA_949677035.1 Omphalea diandra | reverse complement strand
ATATAGATATAGATATATATATATATATAGATATATATATATATATAGAATCATTGATATATTACTTATTTTTATCTCAACCATACGAGATTGTCATTCTTGACCATCACCGTTATGACCCTATGTTTAGCAACCATCATTAAAATTACTATCTTTTGATCACCATTATCTTCACCGTTGAATCATTATTACTACTATTATTGACTATCATTATTTTCAATACTATCATCATTTTATAATCAATAATTGAAAGAAATAAAATATAAAAATTAAAATTAAGATTTTTATTATATGAATTTTATTTTTCAATCAAATATAGAATTGTATTATTGTAAAATGATATAATTACATGTAATACAATAAAAATATAATGAAATGTCTTTCAAAAAAAATATAATGAAATGAAAAAATATAATATAATGAAATATAATGATTGTTCAAGGGTAAAAATAAAATATCATAATTTTTATTTTTAT
This sequence comes from Omphalea diandra, assembly GCA_949677035.1. Taxonomy (NCBI): domain Eukaryota; kingdom Viridiplantae; phylum Streptophyta; class Magnoliopsida; order Malpighiales; family Euphorbiaceae; genus Omphalea; species Omphalea diandra. Next base: position 36,647 of record CATIWR010125606.1, on the reverse strand, counting down.
ATTTTATTTATTCAGAGTGATAATAAAGTTAACAGTGCTGGTAGTTAGCTAAAAAAGATAATGACAGCTGCTTAGTGTTGACAAGCATGGATTATGATGATGGTTGTTGGAGATGGCTGCCATGACGATGATGGCAGCGACAATGGTAACCGAGATAGCAGCCATAATGAGAGTAGAAGTGATAAATATGTAATTAAGAATAAATATAGTGATGATGGTGAAAGTAAAACTAAGTATTCATCATTACATATATTTTTGAATATAATAAGAATTACATGAATGGAAGACAATATTAATAACATCATGTAATTAGCATTATATTATAATATTTTTTATGTAGTTAAACAAAATAATCAAGAATATAAAATCCTAATGATTGTAGTACAATTTGGATTATATTCTGTTAAGCATAACCTAATTTCACATTTAGAAGATAATCATAAAGAATAATAGTAGAAGTATTCATATTTTGTATTTTTATTTTTTTTGAGAATGTATTCATATTTTGGTTAACTGAATCAAACATCATTTTAAATTGATTGATAGATTTTGATTTAAAAAAATTTAAATAAACAATGAACTAAAATTATAGAAAACATCAATTTGATTACTTAAAAAACTGATCAATTTATTATTTAACCAAAATACAATATTTCTTATAAAAGTATAAAAAATATATTAATATACGATACTGTAATATATATATATATATATATATGCAATCAGTTTAATTAAACACTGAATTTTTAATATAAAACTAAATAAAAGATAGAAAAATTTTTAACGTAAAAATTAAAATTGCCTAATTAATTAACCAGATTTTTTAATTCAATTTCTAATGGTTTTGGAATTAGTTTCAGTTTTGTTGTTCTTTTGTCTCATCCCTAGGTACTAGAATATGATGGGATAATTTCTCATGTACCAATCAAACCGACTTTTCATTCCAATGTCTATATGATCCAATTCCCTTGTTTTCCTGCATGCCAATGGAAACTCCATCGAGTGAGCTTACATCAAGTGGGCTTTAATTCTGAGGGAGACGAACATCGCAAGAAAAATCTGTCAGCTGTGAAAAATTGATCAGTTACAACATAGAATGAAACCTATTTATCAAAATTAGAAGCTACAGGCACCGCACCACCTTATCGAACTGGGTTACATAAACACGCTATGCATCAACATCAACTGATCTGCAAAAACCTGGCATCATAGCCAAGATTTATGACCTATTGGTATTAAATATTGCATTATCAACTTTATATTTTCCTTTCTTTTGTTAAATGAAATTAGGCAACTCATTCCTAAGAAGCTTTCTTTGCAAGGCCATTTAGTTTTTTCCTCCACGGACCCATTGAGGTGAACTTGTCTTCGATATACCAGAATAGTAATCACCCACATTTGCGACAAATAAGGGATCCCTACATTCAACTTCTGACTCATTACTAATATCGCTACTACCAAAGGCATTTTCCCTCTGTGTCTGCTCCAACTCTCTTGTTAGATCCTCCATTGTCTTCTTTAAACTAGCTTTGCTCATCTGCCCTGCCTCTCCAGTCGAAATACCGACCATTGTAATATTTGGGAGAAAAGGATTCGGCTCTAACTTTTTCTTTGTCCATTCACCAGATGGGACCTGTGATCTACAAGAAAGGAAAAGGTAAAAAGACCGCAAGAAATCAATGAGACATTATGATCAACAATGTCTGGCACCTTATTTCTGATCCATTTTCAGGTTTCCACTGCTGTTTCAACCATGGATGCCTAAACCAATCTTCAAATGGGAACCTCAGATCTCTTTTCTGCTCATTATTGACTTGATCACTGTCTTCTAATTTATGCCTTGAAGTGCTATCATTGGTTTTAGGGCTGCCAAGATATCTGGTTGATTTGGAGGCTCGTTGAAAAGAAGATGCAATCCTGCATCAATAAAGTTAACATGTTATGACAGCAGTAATAGGGACTCACTATGGGATCTTGTGGTAAAGCAAGTTCAAAAAACAAAAAAAAAAAAGGGAAAAACTAACTGCTTAGCACTAAATTATGAAGGCCTATTCTGTAGAGCAGCTTTATAAGAAGACAGTGTAAGCCACCCTATTCTAAATTTCTAATTCATTACTAATCAAGCAGAGACCAAATTGTACAAGGAAAGTGATGTTTCACCTAATCAACTTTCATATACAGGCATTAATATTCTCTTAGGCAGGGAACATTGACTGGTCACTTCCCCACATTCCTGTATATACTCCATTTTCAGTGAAAACCTACCGTTCTGAAGACCAAAAATTTAAACAAACAAAAGATACTGAAATGCCATAGGATGCACCTTTTCTCAAATGAGTCAACCATGTATGGAAACTTTGGTTGAATACCAGTTGCTTTCCTCAACCATCTATTACCCAAGAGTACCCTGTCCACAGCATAAAGAAGCTGGATTTCAGCAGCCTTTGAGATTACACTCAAGGGTATTCCAGGATTGCCCATCTCATCCAGCATTTCTTGAACCTGTGAGCAAGATACATCCATTGTCAACAAAACAACCACTTCACTTTCAACAGATAAGGGTTTTAATATGGACTCAAATTCTCATTCAACTGTTTTACATTTTTATTTTTTAAAAATTAATCATGCATGCATATGATTGATCTTACAAACCCAATTTTCCATATTAGGAATCTGCAAATTTGCAAATCAATCTACAATCATGTGAAATCTAAGATCCCTTTTAGCCAGTAAGAAAAAGCATGAAACCTTTACAAAACAACCAAATACAATTCTCAGGTTCCGACATTGATTTGTTGTTGAACTGGCTTTACACTTCAAGTATTAAGATGCTAAGTTAGACCAAAACAACTTGTACCTCTGGTGGCTCCAACATGCTATCTCCCATTTCTTCAATCACTTCTGCTGCCAAGTTGTCATCAATCACATCACGTCGGCGCTGCAAGTGGCGGGTTTGAATTAAAGAATGGAAATGCTGATCCACAGATTCTTCAAGAATGTTATCTAGCATGTTTTTATTGAAGAAGTAAGGAGTATACCTAATGAAAGGAAAGTAACAGTATAAGCAATATACATTTCCAAAATATAATTTCCAGTAAAGAAGAAATATCCGAAAACATAGAAACAATGATATAACAACGTCCTCCAGTAACAGAGAGAAGCTTTCTGTTTCCCTTTTTTTTCTTTGCTTTCTTAAGCACTTCTTTATTAAAAAAAGAAGATAAACATCTTAAGCCCTCCTTCAATACAAAGTTCTAAGAGCAAGAAAAGAAAACAAAGAAATAATCAGCATTGCGATTTCAAACAAAGATACACCTTTTATTGTTATATTGCATATTAAATGATGAAATATTTAATTAACAACTGAATGAAAACCTCAGTGTCAACAATAAATACGAAGCCACCATCCTGAGAAAATATGATTTCAATCTAAGCACTAAAATTGTTTGATAATACAGTGGGCAGGATAACACACCATTTAATCCCATCTGCAGTAGCTATTGCAATATCCAAATTTTGAGCAGTGAAGACAGGAACTCCATCAACCTTCGTCCTCCCATCATTATGAGGAATTGTCTTGAGAAGTTGATTCGCAACTTTGACCTGAAAGAGCAGCAAATTAATTATTAAGTAATAATATGATTAGAGAAGTACAATAATATTTTATAATTGTGTGAATATGCTACAAGCTCGTTAATGTGGTACCTGTTTCTCATTTGGAACAAATTGAAATAGATGAGGTTTTTCCTGCAGAATATAAAGCACAATGTAATAGGCATTTGTTCAGAATGCAGATAAAATATTGGAGAACACAGAAAGAGCAAAAGAAATTGAAAGTTTCCTAGGAAAGCTAATGTATGCACTTTTTTGTTTCCAACTCCAAAAACATTAATTAAGGATATAACCGTTCAGAAAGGAAGTTAATGAATAACAAAACCATATCTCGACAATTTTCCTCAGCTATACAACTATATTCCAGTATTTCACTCTTTTCAAAATGATATTACTCTTACACTCATTGAGCATTCTACCCATTGTCGCCCTGCACCACTGTCATTTTTCACTCTTAACCCCTCAACCTTAAATCACATTAACTCCTAGAAACTGATTCAGCAATCCATTAACACGGTTTGTCATATAGCCATTAAGTGCAATCAGCACATCTTATTGTAAGTTCAATAATGTTTATTGAACATATCAAATGGTTAGTATTCTTACTTTTTAATTTGTTCTACTATTTCTTCAAGTTACTCCAGGAATGTAATGAAAATAAAATGCTCATATAAATTAGCTATCAGGATGGTTTCAAACTGGCAATGCAATCAGTTTTCCTCCTTTCAGGTTCCTTCTTATTTATGATTTGTCTTGGTGATTGTGTGCATTTGAAGAACCCTTAACACCAAATTATCACATGATAATGTCAAAAGATAATACTGGTCTAATCCATTTCTCCCTCTTCGAACGATAATGCCAAAATATCAAGCTTGTCTATGCCGTCTCTCTCCCTCTCTCTCTCTCTCAACTTATCATCTTAAAATTATTACCAAAAGACAATACCAGAGTTCTCTCTCTCTCATGAAATCGAAAAATTGAATATCCTCCAAGGAAAAAGCCAAAAGTAAGATGTGCAAGATCTATGGCACCCTTGAAAACCGAGAGCCCCGTAGTTATGCACTAAGGACATCATTTATTAAATTTAGAAGGCCACAAGCTAGTTGGCAGGTACATAGTCTATACCATCCAAATATGTGCAGCAAACACATCCTACCATAACAGTTTCTTCTCTCTCTTCTCATATGAACAGTTAAAAGCTCTTTGAAGCTCAAGGCTGTAAGAGACACTTCAAAAGCAACATAAATAACGATGAATTAACTAAGGTAGGATTAGAATCCAATATTTCACTTTGGCTGCACATCTTATATAGGATAAAAGAGTGCCCATGTATTCAATTCAGCAATACCTTGAAATGTTCATACGCCAAATCAAGTCGACAAGCGCCCACCACGCCACTTGGAATATTTAGCCGTTTAACATATGCAACTCCAAAAAAAACAAAAAAAAAAAAAGTCAGAATGCAGGAAGTGGTTTTGTTGAAAATAAGTTTGAGCATACTATTAATTACAAATTAGAAAACATGTAAAACTCAATAAAGCCTAAAAAGGATGAGATTATGACCAATTTTGAAATGGTCAAAACATACCTGCATCGCCTAAATCCATGAAAAAACGGAACACAGGGCCATTCCTCTCGCTCTTGGTAACTGTTGCAAATATCTTTTTGAGCCACTTTGGTGTTCTGTATAATTGTAGGATTAGTCAAAATTAATTATCTTATGCTAAACAATATAAGTAGTATAAGCAGATTAAGCTAAAATTACCTTTTGGGAATGAAGGGAATATCAAAATGAGTGGAGACAGCCATGAGGCCAGTCCCTGAAAGATCGCACATACTGAAAACCTGGCCTACGAAGGCAGGCCCACCGCTATTGCCATTGGAACTGAGGCCCGCAATCCTGACTGCCGACGGGAAGCCGGAGTTGGACTCGGCGGAGGACAAGCCCTTGACGGCGGCTGAGTTTGGATAGACTGAGACCGAGTCAGCGTGAGTGGAGTCGAAGGGAGAACAAGACAACTGGGTTTGGGTGAGCGGATAAGACGAATCGAAAAATTGGAAAGGGAAGCAAATTTTGGGAGGAGAAAGAGGGATTGATGATGATGGTGACGTTTTGGGAGAAGAGATAAGAGATAAAAGGGCGGTTGTGGTGGAGTGGAAAAGGTTATGGTGGTGGTGGCGGTTATGTATTGGTTCGACCATGTTTGATTGGTGGTTTTAGTTACTGGGTCGACGCGATACTCAGAGGGATTGAACGCTTTGGGCCGAAGGACTACAGAGTAAAAAGACGGGATTTACATCGGGAATCTCAATTCTGTTTGAGGCAGAGATGAGTGGCCATTTGGTGGACAAGTTGTTCCAAAAAAAAAAAAAAACTAAGTTATTATTTTTTTCTCTTTGTTTTACCTATATTTTTCACTAACCATATGGCAATTAGGAGAAAAGAAAATAAATTTTATTTATTTATTTATTTTATTTTTTTGAATTTGAATAAAAGAGAAAAAAATAATTTTATTTTTTATTTAAAAAATAAAATATAAAAAGAAAGGAAATATTATTTTATATAATTTCTATTTTATCATCTATTCAATAAAACAATTGTATATATAATTGTATTGTATAATAATAAAAAAAATAATTATTTTATATTTAATTGATTTTATTTGAAATAAAAATGTATATAATGATAAATATAATATTAATACTAAAAATAATATAACATTAATTTTTATATTTTGAATATTAAAAAAATAGATTTATACATTTAGTTATTTTTTAAAAATATTAAATATTAATTTTTAAATTAAACGATAAATGCTAACATTTATCAAATATTATCTTTCAATATTTTAATATTCAAACACTAAACATCAATTGATAAATGTGAAAATAAAAAGACACTAAGTAAAAAGTTATAAGATTTTGAGAGAATTAATTTCAATTAAAAATTTTAGATAGGATTATTTTACTAATTTTATAATTTAAATTCACTTTATGTTTATTTAAAATCTAAAAATAAAATAACTTCAATTAATTATAATTTTATCTAAATAATAAAATTTCATTAAATTTTATTAATTTCAACTTTATTTTAAATATTTTCATAATTTATTTCAAAAAGAGCTAAAAGTGGAATTCAAAAACTCTATAACATTTCAATAACTCTTATTTCAAATTCATGATTAGCTTGTCACTACGTACCTTATTTTCTACTCCAACCTTATCAAATAATTGACTTCATTAATTGATAAGCATTATCTATAAATTTAAATATTTTAAAATTATTTATTATATTAAATAACTCATTATAGAATATATTATTTTAATTGTTATAATAAATAAACTTTAAAATATTAAGATTAAAATATGATGTGAATTAATTAAATTATGAGTGTTAAAAGAAAGTACTGATAAACTGATTATTATTAGCATTCCCCATAAATCAGTGAAATAAACTCAAAATTTTCTTGATTATTTAGAAAATAGAAAAGAGAAATTCTTTAAAAAAATGCTATTCATAAGACCTAAATGCATTAAGGACAAAATTGTAATTTTATAAAAATTCTCATCAATCTCTCATATTTTCTCTTCATTTTAAAGAGAAATATAGGGTGTAAAATAAACTTTATTTTTCTTTCTCCTCTTATTTTCCTTCATTTTCCAAACATGGTAAAATTGCTTTTCTTCCTTCTTTTTCACTCTTATTTTACTTCTCCTCTTATTTTCTCCCTCCCAAACACTGCTAACTTGTCAAATTGACCATGCTACTTGCAAATTGTAACCACATAAGGTCATTTTAATTTTTTTTGCGTCAGATAAATCTCTCAACTGAACAAAAACTGACAAAATCAACCACTAGTTAGTGTAGTTACGTGAATATTTTGAAATCTCAAGGAATATTCATAAGAAATATATTTTTTAGGTAACTAAGAGAATTAAAAGATTTTTGGGTAAGGAAGGAAATTGGTTTACCTTCCTATTACCTTTCAAATTCTACTCCACTACAAAGACTTAAATCATACTTTTTTCTCTGTTTCATATAGTTTCCTCATTAAATAAAAGTTTCACAAATTGTTTTCGAAAACTCATCCAAAACTATTTCGCATTCACAAGCAACACAACAAAGTGAGGTTTTTTTATTATTGGCAACAAAAGGGGGTAACATGTTCCTCATCCACGAACTATCATCTCATTAAATAACGTAACAAAACCTACAAAGTATAATTTTTTTTATTTCGTAAAATGATTTGCTGCATTCAATTTGTTCTATGAGTGAAATGGGTTTGCATGTTAGAATACATTATGGGGAAAAGTTTATAAAAGCTAGTTTGCATTATACCAATGAATTGCAAAAGGAATTTTATACTTAGAATGTCATTGAGCTCGATTACTATAAAATTAGTGAGTAGATTTTCAGTCTAGGTTATGAATCAATGTCGCGATTGTAATGGTATAAGAATTATCAAACTACCTTAAATTCAAGGCATATTTTCATTTGGAATGAGGTGGGGATGAAACATGTGATTGATAACCATATCGATTATGTTATTGTTCTACATTGTTAAAGTGTGGATTATAATCTTCAAAAAAACTATTGATAATGAAGATGAAAACGATAATGGTGAAGTTGATGTGGGATAAGAATTTGCAAATGGCACAACTAACTTGGTTTTTGGTGATGAAGTTGCAGGAGTTAATGCTAGCAATGATTCTTTTTTTAATGATGACTACAATGATCAATTTAATCATACACAATCTGAATTTGAATGAAAATGCAAGGGGAATGACCCAAATGGTGCATGATGCACAGTAAATAAAACATCCATTAATTGGAGATGACGTAGATGATGGCTTGGAGGACTTTGTTATCGATCAGGGACTAAATTCTTATATGGATGAGGAGTTAAATGAGGCTAGAGAAAGAAGGAGGTTCACAAATGATGATAAAAGTGAGGATTGAGATGGTGTTGAAATACCCATGCCTACACAACCAACACAGCTTGGGCCTATTTTGAATGACAGTCAAAGCAATGAAGCTGAGGTAGCTGCTACAGGTGCATCTAATAAGCAAATTGGGATTGATCAATTGTGGACAGAACTCGAAGGCTCAATTTCTTTTGAAGATATACAAACGAGTTTGGGAATTTACAATTTAAAAAGAATACAGTGAAAAAGGTCATTTTTTATCCAACTGTTGAGGTGCCCTATTTTTTGGAAAGAATGGTGTTTGCAGAAGCTAATCAATTCAAATATGGCCTAACAAAGTAGGCAATTGCCAAAGGATGTGACTTGGGGTATTCAATAAATTCTTAAAAAAGAGTTAGAGCACAATTCCCTGGCTGTCCCTAAATGATTTATGCATCTATTGAAGGAGCAACCAATGACTTTGAAGTGAAGACTTATAATCCTACACATAGGTGTTACAAGTAGTATAAAACCAAAATGATCACTATAAAATATGTGGCTTGGCATTACAATGAAGCTATTAAAGACAAAACAACAATAAATGCAAAGGAGTTGAAGGAAAAGGCTATGAGAGAGATGAAATTTGATGTCAATATATGCAAGTGTTTGGAAGAACTTGAAGGCAATTTTGTAGAAGAGTATGGTAGTTTGCATGACTATGTAGTTGAGATTCTCAAAACCAATCCGAGTGGTACTTGTGTTGTGGAAGTAGAGATGCCAAGTTCTGAAATTTTTTATAGATTTTAGGTGTGCTTTTATGCTTTAAAAGAGGGGTGGAAGAGAGGTTGTTGAAGGGTTGTAAGAGTGGGTGGTTGTTTTCTTAAGACTCATTGTAAGGGCCAACTATTAACTAGGATTGGCAGAGATGGGAACAATTAGATGTTCCCTATTGCCTGGGGAGTGGTGAAGTCTAAAACAAAGTTTGCTTGGAAGTGGTTTATTGGGCTACTAAAAACTAACTTAGAGCTAAATGACAGGGATGGATTGACAATTATCATGGATATGCAAAAGTTATACATAATTTTGCCTATCTTCAATTTATATTTAATATGAATGCATTTGTCAGTCATTAACATGGTCCATGTTAGCAATATTGTCAAAATTGCGAGTTGACTCGTACGATTTTATAAGTCAAATTCATGTGAACGACTTAAACTTGTATATAAAATCGAATTTGTGGTAAAATCAGGTTAAATCGAGTGTTGACACGTTAAACTCGGTGAAATCGAGTTTTGACTCATTATTTATTCTTTTTAATTTTTCTATCTAATTTTCTACCCTAGTTTTTATATTATTTCTTCTCTATTTTTCTCCTTTTTTTGTTTCTAGAATGCTCAATTTACTCCCTTTTTTTCTATTCCTTGTTGCTCGATTTTGTGTTGTTAGGACTATACATTAATTGTTAATTGCCAATTGATTAATCCTACATGACTGAAATTGAAATAACTAGCTACTAATGTTGGGGAGTAAAGTTTTACACAAAAAAATGAGTTTTAACTTAGTGATAATATTTGTCATTATTAGTGATAATATTTGTGAAAATATTAATAATGAGTCTTTTGGTGACAATGAATTTGAAGATGATGGAGATGTACATAGTAATGATGTTAATGCTGATGAAGATGAAGGGATTGATTTGAATAAGAATGTTGATAACTTTTTTTAAATATTATATTTTATTTCATGTAGTATTTATTTGTATATTTTGTATTTTTAACTTAAATGTGTAATAGATTTGAACTAATTTCTTTTAGGTATTTTAATGCTATGATATGGGATATTAACTTGAATCTCTTTATGCACATATTTTCTTATGATTTTCTTAATGTAATTATGTGTATTAAATTTAAAAAATATCTTATTTATATTTTTATATATGTATAATTATATTTTATTATGTTGTAAAATCTTATGATTTTACGATCCAATTTTACGATTTCACTTGTAGGAGACCGATTTTAGGGTAAAAAAGCAAGTTTGACAACTTTGTATATTAGTAGTATCTTAGGAACTTTCTTTTTTCTTCTATAACATGTTTATGAGACGTTGTAATTTATTTCAATTATTGACATCACCAATTATATTAGTAAAAAATGCAAGTTAGAAAACTACAGATGATAAAATATCAAAGCTAAAACTATATATAGGTAAAGCTTGCTCCTTGTCTAAGAAATCTCATATAATTCACTTGTCTGAGAATTCTGAAATAGGTCAAGTTGATATTGTGTAAATATATATTTAGTTAGACTATAATATGCTATCATATAAGCTTAATTTGGATTTATAAATGCATTTGGCATATGATTCTATGTATATGCTTTTTTTGTTTATTAAATTAATTTTTATAATTTTAATAGTTTTGCTTCATTAGGTATTCAAAACATCAAAATGTTATGAGTTGCATATTAGTAATGTCATTAACTTAAACTTCAATGATTTAGTCATTAACACATTTCATTTATAGGGGTTGTTACCTGCAATATCAGAGGACCTACCACAAGCAAAACATTGGTGGTATGCAATGCACATTTTTGCTCGTTGGCAATAAAGGTGGAAAAGAGAGGAACTCAATAAAAAATTATAGCACTGTGCAAAAAACACATACTTTGAGCAATTTCTAGATGATTTGGAGCAACTTGATAACTTGGCAACGGGAAGTGTTCAACATTTACCGACCTATCCCCCACACACATGGTGTCGGGCTTTCTTCACCTTCACAATGAAATTTGATGTAGTCGATAATAATATGTGTGAGTGCTTCAATAATATCATTCTTAATCCTAGAAGTAAGCCTATCATTGGTCTCCTTGATTCTATTAGAATTCAATGCATGAGTCAACATGGATTAACAATGAAAAAAGTTGAAAAATGGTAGCATAATTTTAGTCCTAGTCACATGAATATTCTTAAAGGTAATATGAATAAAGCATTTAAATATCATATGGAATGGAATGGAGATAAAGGGTATGAAGTGAGTGAGGGAAAGGATAGGCATACTATGGTATTGGATCATCGATAGTGCTCATGTAGGTCGTGGTAACTCATAGGCATACCTTGTCCCCATGCCATTTGTGTGATATTCCATTATGGTAAGTAAACTTAGTGTTGAATTGTTTATGTCATTGATTTGTCTAGTATATCTCTGATTGTTGAACTATTAATTGTTTAAATTTGAAATTTTTTATATTTTCCATTCAGGTGATTTCATTGAGAACTATATTATGGACAAGTACTCTAAGGCAATGTATTTGAATGTCGATAAGTACAAAATTATGCCATGCAAAGATATAAAATAGTAGCCAAAAATTGGAAAAGAAAAGTTCCTACCACCAAAAGCCAACAAATCACTAGGGAGGCCTAAAAAAAATAGAAGAAAAGAGCCTAAGGCTCCAAAAAAGAAAGTAAAATTGTTAAGAAAAGGTACACCAATGACTTGTAGTGTCTGCAAGGGGAAAGGGCACAAAAAAAAAAAAAAAAGGATGCCCTCAGCATGTTCATAAGGAAATTTCAAATTGAAAGAACTTAAAATAAACATTGTTTATATCTATAGTATTTGCAATGAAGCTTTAATCTATATATTTTTTAAGGTTGGTATATCAATAAATGCTCATATGGAAGATTTAAATTTGCCTTAACAAGCTATTGCCAATGTTAATGTCACCCTGCATATTGCAATAAAAGTTGTTGAAGAAATAAATGTCACTCCATAACCAACGCAAGCTGCTGAAGAAATCAATGTGCTTTGTTTAACAAGAAATTTCGTTGCAAAAATTTTACCTTGTTTACAAAGTAAATATATTTATTGTTTCAACTTATTTCATTTTTATTTTTTTGCAGATGCCTTTCAGTCAAACTTCGTTCATTTCACAAGTGATTAACAACACCTCATTGCCAATAGTTGATATTAGAAGTTCTGAAGTCAATATGATCTCTTTTTAACTTCTATTTCTTATAAATTGCTTATCATGACTTATATAATACTAACTGATTCAATTTATTTTGATGCAAATTTGCAGAATACTACTCAAGAAACATCAAGTTCACAAGTGATTGACAACATATTGTCCCAACCCTTACCAAATGTAAATGAATTTAATTTGAAAGTTATATTTTGCGTTTTTTTGTCTTTGTTTAATTGCAATATAATTTGAGATTCAATGTTTTACATGTGATATTAGATTGCCCCTAGCAAAGACATAACAAGATCATTTGTATTTGATGATATCAATCCTTATGAAGCACCTCCAATGTTGAATCATATTTCAATTTCTACACCTAATGCGAGCACTGAAAATTCAACTAACCCTCAGTCTGTGTATGAAGCAATAGGGTTCAAAATCCCTTCACATAACAAAAAGATTCAGAAACAAATCGAAAAGAAAGAAAAAGGGAAGCCTAAGAAACCTACTACAGCTAAAAGACATAAAGATATTTTTGATGTATTATATATTTGATAATTTGATAGAATTTAATTAATATTTATTTCATTTAACTAAATCAATTTTTTTTTTCTTATTTTGTGCAGTCAAATGTGTTTAAGGAAAATAAAAGCCACACATACAGGATTTTAGCTATTCCAGATAACCAATGAGTGTTTGGTCAAAAGCAATCTCGAGCCTTAATAGTAATGTACCTTCAATTTGGTAGATTCTAAGGCACGACTGTTATGGGAACTACACTGATAAGAGAGGTTGAGAAAAGGGAAGGGAGTTATTGGAAAGGGCAAAAAGAAGATTGACAACTAGACTTAAATTACTAGGAATGGTTACTTTTTATTATTGCTAGTGTTTTTTGAATTGAATTTTGTTGGTTGTAACATTGTTTTTTATTGCACATTACCTTTTGAGAATATTTGTGATTAACAATATAAATGTCACAATTGATTTATGTTAGGTGCTTATAAACAGGAAAACAAATTGGTTACAATGGCAATGTGCCATTAACTAATTTATTTTGCATTTATTTTGTCAAATTTAATGGAGATTGTTATTTTCTATTTAATAAAGTTAATATTGGATGAGATTATTTTGATTTTGTCAATTTTAATGGAAATTGTTATTTTTTGGTTAATGAAGTCAATATTGGTTGAGATTATTTTGATTTCATATATGCTTGTAATACAAATACTGTTAGTTTAATGCATAAATTTGTAGCATGCATAATACACTAGAACCATGTCCTATGCATGCTATATCACTACTAATATTGCAAACAAACATACAAACTCTATTAAACTCAAATCACACAACTCATTCAATAAACAATATTATCATCATTGACAAATCAAAAGTTGTTCTTCAATTTCACTTCATTATTGTTATCAAATAAGTAGGGATTGGTTCCTAATTTACAAAATCTAGTTGAAACACATCATAATTTGAAAGCTTCCAAATTACACCATAAATATTATCACAAACTTACTCTATCATTAACAACTAAACCTATATTGCAAATGCATAAATAAAAATACCAGCATTGACAGAGTCAATGCAATCCTCAACCGTATAATTCTCTTATTTAGAACCCTCTTTATCTTCATTACTTTAGAGTTTGATTTCTTCACCTACTTCAATTCAATGGCTTTTAGATTTCATTCGCCAACCACGCCTCCATTACTAACATCCCAGTCCTTGTTCATTGCCAGTGATTCATTACACAACCCCTTAATCACCTTTATGGCCCTTTTATAAAATTCATCATTAATGCCATTCAAAATAACCACACTTCACGCCCTGCAAATGTAATTACCAAGTTAATCTAAATCAAGAATAAAGCATTAAACTTCAAGCCAATTGTGTAACATTATTCCCTCATGGCCTTCCATTCAAAAAATAATAATTTCACCATAAACAATAAGCCATCATTACAAATAATCAATAATTATATAAAAAATAAATTTATCAACTAAGAATAATCATTGACGATCAAACAACAATCCAATACAAATAATTGCAAATTCTTCTTATCAGCTAAGAATCAATAAATTTTTTGACATTCGTAAAATTGTTATCTTCATCGATTGAAGAAAAAAAATTAAGATAAAACCAATTGAGATGTTCAAATTAGAGTTTGCTCTCTTTTCTCTATTTTGATTTTCGCCTTCAATTTCTTCACAATGGTCAATAATACCAAAAGAAAAACAAACTACATTTCATATAAATGAAGATTACGATTTCTACCTTGTATCTAGGACATGAATAAAATCATCTATTAGGATTGGACTCACTCTAGGAGACCCATTGAGGTGTTCTGTCACCACAATAGCATATTTGAGCCAGTCCTTCATACAAAACATTTGCCATCAACCTCCACAATCGTCCACCACCATCGACTCACCTCTGTCCAACTGATCCACTTGAAGAAGACATCTTTGAATCACACTGCAATTGGTTTTTATAGCATAGATTATGAAGACTTCAATTTGAGTATCTAGTATATTAGGATTTGGTGAAAAATTAGAGATTTTAAATTTTGGGAATTTGTATCCATCCATGCATTTATACCATCCCTTTCCATAAATAATGGGAATCTCATATAACATATCATATATATATTTTTTTAATTTAAGCAAGTTTAACCAGTGGACTCCATATGCACTGTAGACTAGTTTAAGGGTTTATCTGTTCAAAAAAAGTTATTTTGATATGTACTGGTTTTGTAAGCCAAGTTTAGGGCTTGATTTGGCAATTTAGTGGTATATTTTCCCACTAAACTTTTTAATACTTCCAAAAAAATAAAAAAAATCTTATTGATGGTAGTAAGACTTGCATCTGCTAGTGAATTTAAGGCTGCAAACATGTGTGTGTGACTATGGCTTTGAACCAAATCAAAATTGGAATCCAATCATCTGTTTCAATTGTAAGAGTTGATGAATTGACATCGTCCATTATAAATGATATAATTTCAAACCAATTTTATGAATCAACAGTATTAGTTTAATTTCAATTTCAAAATAAAAATAGTTTTTAAAACATTTAAATTTAAAATTTTTTCATATTCTAAAACCTAGTTGAATTAAATTAAAGACTTTATTTATATTGAAAAAAGTTTGAATAAGAAAGTCCAATTTTTTTTAAAATTAAAAAAACTTACATTTAATTTTTTTTATCACTTAGTATAAAGAAAATGTATAATTTTATTAGTGAAATTAATAGTCATTTTAAAATTATTTTTTAAATAAAATTATTTACAGACAAAAAACTATTTATATTGATAAATTATAGATAAAATAATATTAATATTTGAAAGTTAATAAATTAACTAAACATGAATTAGTGGATCTTTTTCAAAAATATATACACATCAAATATTACATCGTCAAATTTTATAAAAATAAAATTTTAAAAACAGTGTTTTATTTAAAGAGATGACCTTTATATCTAAAGAGAACCAAATTTAAAAAACTTATTATTAACATGCGTAACATTGCTTTAAAAAATTTTAATATCAAATATTATCTTTTTTTTTTGTAAATTTAATTATTGAAGAAAAAAAGAAAGACAAAAGAGCTTGAGCTTAATTTTTTTTGAAGTAAAAGATAATTAAAAATATCAATTATTATAGAATGATTGAGTGGACGAAATATAGGAATATGATAATTTGAAAGAAGATTGATAATTTGAGAGAATGAAAGAGAAACTGTATATTTTATTAAAAAATAAAAATTCACAATAAAAATAAAAAATCTATCATATAAAAATCAAAAAATAAAAATAGAAATAAAATCTATAATTGTGTTTGTGAGAAAATCTACAATTGTGTCTGTTGGAGTGATTTTACCATTCATATTTTTTTTTGTTTCAATTTAAAAACTTAAAATAAAAATACATATCATGATTTAAAGTATTTTAATGTTATCTAATTATATATATATATATATATATATATATATATATATATATATATATATATATATATATATATATAATATGAATATATTTGATTTTTTAAATTTTAAGACTCTTTATTTTTAATCATGTATTGATAATAATTAAAATGAAAGTAATTAACAAAATTTAATATTTAATAAATTTTAGTTTATGATATATTTTAATATTTAATAATTTTAAGTATGATGTATTTAATCAACTTTTAACATTCAATAATACTTAATCTTAAAGTTAACTAATTAAGTTTAATTTATATACAGTGAATAATATAAAAAATAATTTATATATGAGGTACGATTTTTTAAAATCATTAATTTAAAAAGTTATTAGTATTTTTTAATTTTAAATAATTTTTATTTGCATGAAATTAATACTCATATTTCATATGAATAAGAGAGTTGGATACATTGATGGAATTAATAATTTAATTTTAATTTTATAAATTAAATATTTTAATCTGTATATAAATTAATATTAATTTATCATTTTTCATCTAAAGTTATTTAAATGTATGTTTATCACCTTCATAAAATAGTATTTTAACCAAATAAAGTTTAAATTTTATTTTTAAACTTATCCTGCGAATAATTTTAATAAATGCATAAGGTAAATTTAATTTAAAAATTTAAAGACAAATTTAGAATAATATTATAATAGTCACTCTTAAAATTTTTTAAAAAAATTATTTTCCTTTTATTTTAAATATATATATATATATATATATATATATTACAAAAAATATATTCAGTGTGAAGCACAAAAACACAACTAAATATATAATGGTTGAAAATAATTTTCTTATTTAATCCAAATAAAAGACTCAAATTCAATATTAAAACAAACAAAGTATAAAGAAAACGACGTCCATATATATATTTCCTTCAATAAAAAATATTTTTATATATAATTGTGATGATAGAAAACATAAATCATTATAAATCTATTTTAAATTTTGAACTCTGTTTGATATTCCAACAAAAATAAGTGTATTGACAAAAAATATGATATATACCAAAAATTTTTATGCAATGCTATTATTTTTTTTATACGTTGGAGAGTCATTATTGTTACGTTTGTCTTTTGGTACAAATACAACTTCTCTCTCTTTTTTTTAAAAAAAAAAATAATGAAAACACAAATATAACTGCGCCTTTTTTTTTTTTTGTCTAAATAAAAAACTGTTTTTGATCCTTTATTCCAAAAAAAAAAAAAAAAAGAGAAAAATCTGTTAGCCTCTGGGAATTAAGGCGGAAAGTTGCTTGATTTACTTTATTTTCCTGGCCAAGTAGAGAATTGTGCAAGATGGAATAACGGAAATGACGATTCTAACCTTACGATATTTATCATTTCTGTGGCTAGAAGCGTAAAAGTACCAAACCAAAACTCGTCAGAAGACTTACATTCTGAAGTTCCTACGGATCTCAACACCAAAGCCTGATAAATCTCAAATCCTCTATAGCTTCGCACTTCTTTCTCCCAGTTTACATTGGCGCCATCATTTGAACAGCTGATCCGATCTCGATTTCTTATTTTGTCTAAGGTACTTTAATTTTGTGCATACTTATCATATTCTTTAGATTTAGATTTTCGCGTCTTTAGTTTCTGATTAATGGTAAATAATCCTACTACAGCTGGATTTTCTTTTTTTTTTTTTTCTTAGTCCTCATTAATTGGAATGATTATGTTTGTATATTTTGTGTGATGTTATGGACACGGTTGAGTTTGTAGAGTTCTCTCCTTTTGTTTATCCCCCCCTTTAAATTCTCGAGCATATTTGCTTCGTTTCATTTTTAAGTTTTTCAATTAGGATTGTTTGGATGGTATCTCAGACGATTTGGTTGAACTAGTTTTATGCATGGGCAGAAATAACTTGCATCATATATTTTTTTTCTTTTTTAATTTAAAGAATCATATTATATATTGTCATATATAATTTATTTATTGCAATTCTAAACTTTAATGTGGTGCGTCTCAGTGCTTTGATTTTAATTGGTGTTTTTTTTTTTTGCTTTTGTTGCTTTTATTCTGGCATCTATTTGTTTTAGTTTATGTTTATTTGGGTACTGCAAATTTGAATCAGGGATTCTAACTGCAGTTGTGCTTGGAAGTGTTTTAGGTTGTAGATCACCATGGCTGCCTCTGAAGAGAATAGTGCATTGTTCCCAATTTTTGTTTTGACAATAATGGCGCTGCCTCTAGTGCCTTACACAATAATGAAGCTATGCCGTGCTGCATCGAAAAGAAGTAAGAGCATCCACTGCCAGTGCTCTGAATGCCTTCGCTCAGGGAAGTATCGTAAGTCTATTTTTAAGCGGGTGAGTTTCCTTATTGGTAATTTTTTGAGTATTTTGTTCGTCTGTTTGTTCTTTTTTTAATATCGTTTTTCATTTTTTGGCAGATTTCAAACTTCTCCACATGCAGCAACTTGACATTGATACTTCTTTGGATCATCATGATATTCTTGGTTTACTACATTAAAAATATAAGTAGAGAAGTAAGTATTCATGACAAGATATGAGTATTCAATTGCCATGCTTTTGTCAATCATAACCGCTGACTATTGTCTTTAATTTGGTTCTCATGACATCATGTGTTCCACTGATGAACATGTTGTTTTTTCTTGATTCTCTAAATCAGATTCAAGTTTTTGATCCATATGCTATACTAGGACTGGAACCTGGAGTTTCAGAGTCAGAAATGAAAAAGCGTTACAGGAGACTCTCTATTCTATACCATCCTGATAAAAATCCTGATCCAGGTTGAAGGTGTTTTAATTATTTATTTATTTGCTTTTTCTTGTCTGAATTTTGTTAGTCTGATTTCCAATTTTGTTTTTCTGTTTCTGTTGTCAACATTTCAAAATTAAAATCATTGTTAAATTTATATTTTTTGGAATTTATTTTTAAAAGACAAAAAAGTTTGCGAGAACCTCTAAAAACCATAAAAAGTTATTTCTGAACTGGTTTTTCAAGAAACACTTCTTTTGTTTAGGAAAAATGGAACTAAAACTCTGCAAAATTGATACCAAACACCCTCTAAACTGGCAAGAAATTTGAGACATGATTAATCTAACACTTGTTTCCTTATTTTTGTTACTCAGAGGCCCACAAATATTTTGTGGAGTCCATAACAAAGGCTTATCAGGCCCTTACAGATCCAATATCCCGTGAGAATTATGAAAAATATGGTCATCCAGATGGTAGACAGGTGATATGCTGTTGCTTATAATCTGTTTCACTTTTTCATTAGAAATTAATCTTTTTTTTTTTTTTTTGGGAGAAACTGAAGTTCATAGTGCAATCTTCCAGGGATTTCAAATGGGCATAGCTCTTCCTCAGTTTCTACTAGATATTGATGGGGCATCTGGTGGCATACTTCTACTTTGGATAGTTGGTGTTTGCATTCTCTTGCCGTTGGTGGTTGCAGTGATATATCTTTCGAGATCAGCAAAATATACAGGAAATTATGTCATGCATCAAACTCTGTCTGCATACTATTACTTGATGAAACCTTCTTTGGCCCCTAGGTAATATTTACTACTGATGTCTATTATGCTAGTCGATTCGTAAAATGAAATGATATTCAATATAGAAGTACCAAAATATTTACAGGCTAATTCATTCTTTGGCAATAGAGTATATACAATGTCAGTATGGACAGATCATGGAATTTTCACTCAAATTTCAAATTTCAAGGTCTTTCCTTGAGTTGAAACTTACTAGATCAGAAATTTAGAACTGAACTTGTGTGGAGAAACTATAGCTAGACATCCTGTGTGTTATTTTATTGTCTTATCTTATTTAAATACTTGATGGTTGTATTGGTGTTTGTTTTAGTATGTCTTGACTGTTGGAGTTACCAAATCTTTTTGGACTTTCCTCTATCTTTAAAATGTCCTATGCTGTGGCCTTTATCTGTTAAAAATGAAGCAAATATGAAGTCAACAGTACAGCTAGTATAGATACTATTGTATGATATAAATTTGTAAAAATGTTGTATTTTGAGTGCATATATATGCATTTATGCTTGAAATTTTTTTTTTTCATTTTATTTCGACTATACTGATCTATTCTTTACTCATTTATGTGTTATTTGCCATATTTTGGAGTATGCAACATTGATGCAGTGCCAAGAACAAGAAGTAAAGGACCCAAAGAAAATAGTATATGCTCTCAATTTGATTTAATTCTTAATCATTCAAATTGTGAAACTCATGAAGGCATCAAACCTTCCAAATCAAATACTCAAATTTCGAATATCAATAACCAAAGATAATAAGTAGTTACAAGGTGTTTCTGGCACTTTAATTAATTCTTCTGTTGGTATTAGAAATCCCGACTAGGAAAATTATTTTAACAGTAAAACAACTTTTAAATATTTATAATCATAATAAAAATTTCCCAAATGATACAAAATCCTAATCTTCCTAATTAGAAAATTCGAACAACTTAAGTTAACATAATTCATAAATTTTATTTTCCTTGTTTCTGTCAAACATATATGCCCTTATCCATGTGGAGGATACTTAAAAGAGGCAATGTATGTTTGTACATCACTCAAATAACCTTCTCCCCAACCAAAGCGCACACACATGCATGTGCACACATTCCAAAGGGGACAGGGAGGGCTCTTGTCTGTTGGTGTGTGTTTGCGATGATAATACGGGTAATTTCCATTTTCTTTAAAGACTAAATCTTCATGTGTTTAAAATTCATGCTTCACTTCTGTCTAAATCATATTTCTTGAAAATCCAGCACATTTATGGCCTTTTATGATGGTTGTGCTAATTTGTATCTTGCTCATACAGCAAAGTTATGGAAGTCTTTACTAAGGCTGCTGAATATATGGAAATTCCAGTTCGGAGGACTGATGATGAACCTCTTCAGAAGCTCTTTATGTCAGTTAGAAGTGAGTTGAATCTAGACCTCAAGAACATTAAGCAAGAACAGGCTAAGTTTTGGAAGCAGCATCCAGCTGTGGTTAAGGTGGTTTGTTTACCAACATGTGATTATATTGAAAAAATTCAAAAATTCTGTTTTGGTCCTTGATGATACTTATATACTTGCTCTCTGCTATTTTCTCTTCAGACAGAGTTGTTAATTCAGGCTCAAATAACCCGTGAATCAGCAGCCTTGTCACCAGCTTTGCTAGGTGATTTTAGGCGTGTACTAGAACTTGCACCTCGCCTTCTCGAAGAATTAATGAAGGTATTTTTACATCCTGTATTGAATTCTTCAAGTGTACTTGTATGATCAATATCATGGCATAATTATCATTTTGGCTCCTTGATAAAATAATCCATGTCTCAGCTGATTTTTTTTGGCTTTTAGTCTACAACTTTGCATAAGATAATAGGTGGTCTTTAAAGAGATCTTTGTACAGTGGAAGATAATGCTACCATTGTGTTCTGGGCTTCTGGCAACTCATTTAAAGTAGCACCTTAACTGAGTGTGGGAAATGCCCTCTCTGCTAATTTCTCCTGTACTGAAAATGTGATGAAATGGACAATTAACATTTCTGCACAAAAGTGTCTACTGTTAGTGTGCTATGTCTTGTTGATTGTTCATCAATGAACAAACACAGAAATAGGAAAAAAATATTAAAAGTGAATGTATCAGGCCAGAAAACTTTTGTTAGATATAGTTATATGGGACAAGGGGTTAGGAAATATATGGTTGGACAGCTAGTGATTGTAAAAGGTGATAATGTGAATATAGTTTATGTTCTGTGAATAGGTTTGGATGTCTGAATCTTCTGCTAATTTACTTATTTGTTCCAGTAGTCTCCTATCAGTCTCTGCCTGGCCTTCTCAGCTATATTCACTTCTCATGTGTATTTATTTTTTGATTTGCAGATGGCAGTCATACCACGCACTGCACAGGGCCATGGATGGCTGAGGCCTGCAATTGGGGTTGTTGAGCTCTCGCAATGTATTATTCAGGTGCTGCATAGATATAATTTATCTGTTCATGATTTCATTTCCTGAGATTTTGGATCAGACACTGTTATCAAATTCCTTTAGGTTATGAAGTATCTTTATGTCTTTAAGTTAATAACCAACTTCCTTTATGTTAACCTACATGTTTAGTAATGCTGAATAATGTGTTCAGTTTTTTGTTTATGTTAGCATTAGGTGAAGATAGCTTGCCAAGATCTTCCTATTCCCCCATGTAGAAAAAAATAAGCTGTTTCTCTAATTCTCACAAACAACCGACTCTCTTTCCTTTAAACTATGTGAACACAACATGCAAGGTTACA
Organism: Omphalea diandra; assembly: GCA_949677035.1. Lineage (NCBI taxonomy): Eukaryota > Viridiplantae > Streptophyta > Magnoliopsida > Malpighiales > Euphorbiaceae > Omphalea > Omphalea diandra. The sequence goes on along the minus strand of CATIWR010125606.1, from coordinate 13,923 downwards.
CAGATTATTTTGAGTTCCTTTATTATTACTACCTCTATGTGCTGCTATTTGCTGGACTTTTCATACACCATAGTTGGTTTTTTTTTTTTTTTTTTTTTGTGACTCAGATTTCAGCTTGGCTTTTGCATGGTCCTTTTTGCAATGGCAGTATATTTTCAGTAGGGATGGCGATTTTCCCTACCTGTCAAGATACCCATGCTGCCGGAGCTGAATACCTGCCCCTTTGATTAAATCGGGCAGGTTGAGCTTTTTTTAACTCGACCTGGTTGGTTTTAGGTTATTGAGGAACCCGCCTCTATTATATATATTCTCTGTATATTTAATATATTTATGATGAAATACAATATTAAGTGTATTAATATATAAATATAAAAAGGATGATGAAATACAATATTAAGTGTATTAATATATAAATATAAAAAGGTGAAAGATTTATATTTATAAATGTATATGTGAAAATATGATAAAAAAATGTATCTGATATACAAAATGTATCTGATGAAATAAATGAAAAAAATGAGTATGAATTACTTGGCCAAAGTGGACATTTTTCCCATCGGGTCAGATTTGGATTTTGCATTACCTGCCCCAAACCCAACACATTGCCATCTGCCCATCCCTAATTTTTTTAGTTGTTGTGACATCGAGAAACTTGTTATAGATCTCTTAAAAAATCTGATTGCTTTTTGGCTCTTCTATGTCGATAATCATGATTTTATAACATTAACTGGGACACAGGATCCATTTTGCATTAACTGTAATGCAGGCTGTTCCTCTTAGTGCAAGGAAAACTACGGGAGGATCCACAGAAGGGATTGCACCCTTTTTGCAGCTTCCACATTTCAGTGAATCTGTTATCAAGAAGATAGCACGCAAGGTAATTTGTAAAATCTTATGTTGGATCTTGTCGTGCTTGAATTAATATTGTAATATGCCTCTTGCTACTAGTTTATGGGAAAGCTAGAAATCATCTAGTTTTCTTTCTTTCAAAGAAGTTTTTTAGCAATATTTACTAGTGTAGATTGAGAAGATTTTATACTGCTTTCAATCTTGATAAATGCGAGATTTAACAGGACTAAACCTAGAAATCAAAATGTTGCAGTATAAGTTAGATAGATGGAGCATTCATCTTTCATTCTATTTCCATTGTCCTGTTATTATAATAATTTGATCTGTATTATGATGCAAAGCATAATCTTCTCCACCCTCTTTCCTCCCCTGATACTGCAGTTGAATTTGCAATCCTCTAGCCTTTTTGGACCAAATGAAGAAATTGGTTATGAACATGAAATTTGTCTTTGAATTTTTCTTGGTGGTGTACATTTGTTCTTCCTGCTGAAATTGATTGTTCCTGATTGCAGAAGGTGAGAACTTTCCAGGATTTTTGTGATATGCCCCTGCAAGATCGTGCTGAGCTGTTAGAGCAAGTTGCTGGATTCTCCGCATCTGAAGTACAAGACATTGAGATGGTATTGGAAATGATGCCTTCTGTAACAGTTGAAGTTAGATGTGAGACTGAAGGCGAAGAGGGTATACAAGAAGGTGACATTGTCACTATTCAAGCTTGGGTGACCCTCAAGCGTGCTAATGGACTGATTGCTGGACTCCCCCATGCTCCATACTTCCCATTTCACAAAGAAGAGAACTTCTGGTTTTTATTCGCAGACCCCGTCACCAACAACGTGTGGTTCTCCCAGAAGGTAAACTTCATGGATGAAGCTGCAGCTATAACTGCAGCTTCTAAGGCAATTGAGGAGACAATGGAGGGGTCTGGTGCAAATGTTACAGAGACCAGTATAGCTGTCAGAGAAGCTGTAGAGAAAGTGCAAAATGGCTCAAGACTGGTGATGGGCAAGTTTCCAGCACCAGCTGAGGGGAACTACAATTTGACTTGTTACTGCTTGTGTGACTCATGGATAGGTTGCGACAAAAAGACAAACTTGAAGGTTAAAATACTGAAACGAACACGGGCTGGCACCAGGGGTGCTTCTATCTCTGAAGAGGGGCCTATTGCAGAGGATGGAGTTGAAGAGGAAGAGGAGGACAAGGAAGAGGAATATGATGATTATGAGAGCGAATATAGTGAAGATGAGGAAGATGAAAAAGACACAAAAAAGAAGGCCCCTGCAGCAAATGGCACTGTGCATAAAAGAGGTTCAAGTTCAGAGGGTTCGGGCACAGATGATGAATGAAACACTTTAATTGTTTATCCATGGAAAAGAATAAGCTTTTTATTAATTTGGCGGATGAACTATCATTGCAGGGATAGTCATTTTATATATCCTCCCTGAGTAAATGTCTCAATTTTTTTGATACCATTGATTGGGTTTTCTTCTACATAGACTCATCCTATCTTTTGAAGGTTTAGCATGCCATTTTCTGTAAAGATCCAACCTTTTCACGATTGAGCGATCGCGTTTAGGAGTTTCAAATCACCGTTCCTAAACATTATTGAAGTGCCTCAAATTAAAAAATAAATAAATAAATAAAAAGGCTTCTCTCTCGGTGAGCAAGAGTTGACGCGTAAATAGTTCGTTGATCTAATTGCTAAAATTCAACTGATGCTAGTTCTTTTTGCATTCAAATGTAAAGAGACATTGATCCTTTTTTCATATATATTTTATTTTATTTTTCAAGCAAGTGTATACACCCCCTCGTGTGGAAACATGCGTCTGATGTTTAAGAGGCCTGAAGATGATAAGATCGTAAAAGGGCCACAGGACGCAGTGATTCACTAGGGCATTGGAATATCGGGTACATTCTCAGAGCCAATTTCCATGTTTTTTTCAGGTACAACATATATTTGTTATAAAAACAATTTATTTCTTTCCAGACGTGGTGCTGAAATGGCAGTGTTGGTCCTCGACATTCCTTTGTGCACTGTATCTTTAGATACTCATGAGGGTTTACAATAACATGTCCAATTAGAACCCTTTTACTGTAAAGGTCCGATAGTGTTGTGTTCTTACTAAGCTTACCTAAATTCTAGCGGGCAAGGGGTGCAGTGTGGTTAAGGTCTCTAACATCTCAAGAACAGATAGCTTCAACGTTTATTTAAGTTTGTAGATCGACCTCTTCCTCCAGTTCGTCCAGTTCATTTGACAGATATGAAATATTCTCGTTCTTGTTTACATCGTCATTACCACCATCTTCATCTAATTCATTTGAACCATGAGGAATTTCCTCATTCCTGTTTAAGCCTTCATTAGTCTCATCGAATTCATTGAGACTCTTTGCTCTGATCCTAACACGCTTTCCTTTGATGTATCGATATTCCCATTTTTGTGGTGGATACTTCTTCTTTAATTTCTCGTATTTGTCCAGCATCCCCCTTTTCTGGAATACATTTCCCACCATTTTAATAATTGAAACATTTGGTCGGAGACCAAGCTCTTCCATGTCAGCAAATATCTACAAAAGCAACTTCGACGTTACTAAACTGGAAACAGGACAGGCCATGGCGTGCAATAAGAACTAGCATCAGTTGAATTAGCATGTGAAAAAAAATCAAAAGCATTTACAAGAAGGTTGGAAGTTTGAAGACCACATTGATGAGTAGAAAACCTTAAAAAGTTAATAAACAGGAAAAATATATAATAGAGAAAAGGAATTATTGAAAAAACTGTACTTGACCATCTAATGAGTACACTTTATAAGACAGTGAATTTCAGTGTTTGACTAACTCATAAAGCATATTATCATAATTTCCCAAAATGAAGCCAATAATCGACATCAACTCTCCTCGATAATACTAGAATATATCCAATTAGAAACTGGGATGCCAATAATTTTGATCACGAATATATGCTTCATTGTTTCTATAGCATGGAACTAATCACGTATAAGAAGATATGCAGTTCAAAAAAAAAAAAAAAGGTATCGGGATATATGATAACAAAAAAGTTAGGATACAGGATCTGTATCAATGTTTTCAAACTTGCATCTATTTCCCGACAAGAAGTGCTCATCAAACCAAGGTCAGTGAATCAGCTTGTCTGATGGATGAAACATTCCAGACCTCAACTCTAACAAAAGGAAAAAAGCTAGAAACATTCTGGTAAACAAACCAGTCAATAACTCCATGAATTGACCGCAGAAGACAAGCAGTTGCATTACAGAAAAATTAACTAAAGAAGCAAAGGCTTCCTTCACATTTGAAGAAAATAAAGCTTAAAAGAATGAGAGATCACAATACCTCAAATATCTTCTCATGCACATTCCTCTTGTAATAAATAGAGACCATTTTGTCAAAGAAAATACGAGGCATGCTTTCTAAGTTGTTTGAAAATAATTTCGTCCAAAGCTGTTCGGCTTCATCAAGCCTTCCATCCTCTGCTAAAGCATTGAGAAGAGTTAAATATGTACCCATTGTCCGTCCTTGGCCTTTGCCCAGCATCCATTTTATTACCTAAAATCCCATGTGTTTTGCTGATTACAAACAGACCATTCCTAAAAGTAGCCAGAGAAAAAGAGGGAAAAAAGAAATTAAAGAAATAATAAGCCAACAGGGAAAAAGAAAATATAATCTACAGTTAATACCTGAATAATCGTCTTCCATTCCTGTTCCTTCTCAAGTGTCTTCAATGCTTTCTTGACAGCAATTAGGGGAAACTCCAATTCCCAAGCAACAAAGGAATCAAGTGCCCCATACACTTCCTCCTTCACATTTGATAATCCCTTTTTCTACACAACCAAATTCTGAAAATGATTATCACCTAAACGGTCCAAAATATAAACCCAATTCTACTAGTTTATAATTTTTTTTTTTTCCAAAACTTTCCACTGTCAACCTGATATCAACCTTCAAATGTAGAGGATTCAGAATTATGGACGAGAAGAGAAAAAGAGATAAAGAAAGAAAGAAGAGTTACGCAATGAACAAGCTTGGCTGACTTGGAGATTGTTCCAATTCTCTTTCTGGATTTCCACACTCGAGGTTGCCTTGGTCGTGGACCCTTTAAAGCGCATACCTGAAAATTAAGCGACTACAACTTAAGAATAAAGCACAAACAAAAATCACAAATCATCATCATCCCATTGCAAAAAGTTATCAAAATTGTGCATTTTTTTATCTGTAAAATTGTCCCACTAGCAGTGTGGCGGTAAATTCACAAATTGTCACATTCTCCACTATCAAACAGTTGGTTCATCCTTAATATAGCCCAAAAAGAAGAAGAAGAAGTAGTTTTGGGTTAAGAAGCTTACCACCACACTGCTTGTAACATTGGACAATTTTATCACTTCCAATCTAGTTGAGATGAGTGGCAGAAGAGGTCTCAAACAAAGCATCCTGAAACATCCATTCAAACAACAAATGAGCTCTGTTCAAGTGTGCTAAATTCAAGTAAACCTAATTCTTCACGGATAGCAAAAATCCAAACTGCTTTCTTTGGAGTCGAGAGTGATAAAGAGAGTTTACGGGTTACAACTCGGAATATTATGGGGAACGGTGGAACTGAGTCTCTGTTGGAGATTTTAATTTTTTTCCCCTCTTATTCTCCCTCACATCACATCAAAACAGAAGAAAGGAAAAATGATACTGTAATTCGTCTTATTTTTACCGCAGTGGACCTGCTGTCGTTGAAACAAGGCCAAATCATCATCTGACACGTGCTCAATTTAAGAAACTAAATATGAACGGCTGCACTAAATTCCCCCCCGCATACCTCATCCAGCCATCTTCAGACGGAGCGAAGCGCTTCGCTTTACGTCACATTTCCACAGATCTCACGTATCTTTAATATAGAGAGAAAAAGAAAAATGATGATGATGATTGAGACCGCAACCGCAGTTCGATTCCCCGCCTGCTCAAACTTTTGCTTATCCACGGCCATACCTTGTAACTCTCTCTCTCTCCGTCCTGCTGCTATACAGTGTTTATAATTTTCAATGTCTCTGGCATTTAACGGAGTTTTATTTATTTCTCCAGAACCAGACACTTACTACCACTCTAATTTTTGTGTGCTCTTTGTGGTAGATTATCGCCACACGTGTAACTTCGAGGAAGTTAATAGCGCCCACGTTACGTCTCGCCGGCTTTTGCGCTTTGGAAGCATCGTCGTACCTCGGTACTGAATACTGAAATTTACTTTTTCAGTTGTTAAGACCGTCTTCTTTAGCTTAATTATTTACTTAAGGAAAAGAATTTAGTAGAGCAAATGGAAAATTTACCGCTGGATTAAGCTAGTGTTATATATTGTTAGTACTTGTAATTAGTCCTGATTGAAGTTCTTGAGGATTAGATGAGACCAGATATGCCTAATTAGTAATGGTATTGCAGGAGCAAGTCTCCAAGAATAAACCGTGGTTCTTTCTTAAGAAGGAGCAGTCTTTTGAAGAATGGGATTCGAGCATCTTCGGAGCATTTAGGGTCGGCCTCAGATCCTTCGAAGCAGAATGCCGGTAGACTACAATACCATCCCTTTGAGGAGATTGCACAGTCAACATCAGAAACTAGTGAAGATGCGAGGCTCACACCTGAAGAAACTGCGAGGACTATTATTGAGGTATCATATTGGAATTATTACCCGGGTGCTTCAGTTCTTTTTTGTGTGCATTTTGGCATGTAAGTGTACCAGTTACAACTCTTTGCACAATGGATAACCACATTGTTGAGAATTTCACTGGAACTTTTGCTGAAACTTGCCATAAATGATAGTTATGTCCAAATCATTGAAAATTCTTCAAGTCTCACTGGTTGAGCCCAAGCAATGGTGAAAAGGCTACCATCAAAATTAACTTGCCCAGATGCCTTATAGTGATCTTAATTATTGTTAATTATAATACCTTGTGCGTTTCGATACATGCTCTAGCTCCTAGACTTCGAGCAAATTTTTTCATCAAGATTATGTTTAAGGTCACATTTGTAGTTTTAAGCCCTGACATCACATACTTATTGTAACTCCTCAAAAATTATCACATGCACTAAAAATCTACATAAACTGAAACCCATTAGAATGTTATGTTTTGTGTTGACTCATAATTTGTGTCAGTTTGCATGGCTAATGTTGCCTGTAGTTTGTTATATTCAGGTCAACAGCAAAGCAATACTAATGTTGACTGGTTCGATCAATAGTGACATTCATGAGAATATCATCTGGCCAGATTTGCCTTATGTTACTGATGAACAAGGAAGTAAGTCAAGTATTTGAAGTTCATTGTTGTCAGGCGTATTTGTGTTTGGGAATTGAATCCTTCATTTCTGCAATTGAAAGTTTTAGTCTATTCTACTTTGTTGCAGATATATACTTCCAAGTGAAGAATGACGAAGACATTTTGCAAAGCCTTACTTCAGAAAATAATTTTGTGGTATGAAATGTCTCCTCATGGACTGTCCTATACATTGCATGCACAGATATGAATAAAGACAAACATGTACATGTCATGCCAGTGCTTAAATGATGAAGAAAACCTTCTTTTTTCATTTTGGCTAATTGTGGACATGCTATCAATGTCATGTCCCCTTGAAACTTTTGATGGACAACTTGAAGGAAAATGCCTATTTAAGATTTAATTAAAAGGAAAAGAAAAGGGATATTGTATGTAACTTACTGTTATGTATAGCAATGGAGTGATTTTTAGGACTGTTTATATTTTTCATATTTTCTTAAGGTCTATGCTCTTTATGCATGATGTAGCAAGCCATTGTAGGCTTTGATGCTATGGAAATGATCAGTGAGATGGAATTATTGGGTCCATCTGAAATTGATTTTGGCATTGAGGAAATTGAAGAAGAAGATAGCGATGTTGAAGATGATGAGGATGAAGATGAGGATGATGAAGATGAGGATGATGAAGATGAAGATTATGATGAGGTCTCATATCCCCTTACTTCTTTAAGCAATACTTGTCCTAGGGCTTAGCTTTTCAGGTTCATAAGTAAATATCTTCTTTTTATAGGACTTGGTTGCTATCATTGAAGACGAAAATGAGGAAGATGATTCTGATGAGACACTTGGTGACTGGGCAAAATTGGAGACCATGCGTTCTTCCCATCCAGTGCATTTTGCAAAAAAGCTTGCAGAGGTAATTGTGCATTGTAAATGTTCAGTGTCATGATGGAGTTAGGCAACACTAATTTAGCTAGATGATCTAAGTTGTTTGTGCTTTCTGTACTAATTTTGGAAGGTATCTATGATTATTTTCATATACAAACTCATAAAGTTTGTTAATTGCAATCTTACGATGGTTCCTGGTCTTGGGTGCATTATTCTTTTTTCCATGTTATTCTTATTTGTGTTGCATAGGTTGCCTCAGATGATCCTATAGATTGGATGGAGCAGCCTCCAGCTGGTTTAGCTATCCAGGGCCTCATAAGACCTGCCTTCATTGAAGAACACTCTGACATCCAGAGGCATATGTCTGGCAACCAGTCCTGTATTTCTGATGCAAGTGAAATTGAGAAAAATGTGGATGGCAAAGTGGACGATCTCAGTGGTATGAATGGCCATGAACATGAAGCGGGATCATCTGAAGATGTTTCAATCTGGGCAAAAGCATCAGAGAAGGATCATGTCCCAAGAAACGGGACTTCATTTTACAAGTTGGAGATGATTAAAATTCAACTGATTTCAGCCCATGGACATCAAGTATGTTTGTTTTATTTGTTGATTTATTATTATTTCTGTTTTGAGATTGCTTTTCGCTTGAGGAAACAGGGTGCAGCCATTGAGATTTAGTGGAGAATGGAGATTTGGTCTTGAAATCTCTAATTTAGATAGTATTTGCCCCATAAGGATTGTAATTTCTTGAATATGAATACTCAATTGTCATTACTCATCTGGTGGCAAACACATATACTCGTTGGACTTGTTCTCTGTGATAGATTTACATTACCAGAAATTAACCCTCTGCACTGCTTCTCTATAGACTATGGTTGAAGTAGAAGAGTTCAGGAAGGCTCAACCTGATGCTATTGCACATTCAGCAGGCAAAATTTTGTCTCGTTTGAAAGCTGGTGGAGAGAAGATTTCGGAGGCCTTGAAGTCTCTGTGTTGGAGATGTAAGGCTATCCAAGTAGAGGTAACACATAATTTTGGTTCTGAAATAATTTGTGGATGTGCCAATTCGTCTTTGGAAATGTTTTACCTCTGTTTTTATCTTGTCTGATCTTTTTTTTTTTTTTTACTGCTGCTATAGTGTTGGCATTGAGCAACTGATTTTGAACATCTCAAATTCCCGTGTGTATATTTCTTTGTGGCTTTCCTTTTTGTCCAATTTTTATGCTCTTGAAAACATTTAGATTTTGATACTTGCTTCTCACTGCAAAATTATTTAATTTACTTTTATATACGAAAGGATAATCATGTTTGGTACTTTGCTGTTGTTTGCAATTTGCAAAAATGTAGAAATTTTTCAAAAAATTAGTATGTTAATTTCACTTTGCAGTTTGTTATATATATGGGATTCTTCAATTCATGTCATAGATAATTGTTTTTCTTCTAATTTACTGTAGGAGGTGGCACTTATTGGTGTTGATTCCCTTGGTTTTGATTTGAGAGTTTGCTCTGGGACACAAATCCAAACACTGCGGTTTGCATTTAATTCACGGGTTTGCCAATTGTTTCGAACCCATTGTTTTTTTTCCCCTTAAAAAAAAAAAATAATTTAGCTGATTTACTACATCCTAACCAAGATTGCATTTGCAGGCCAATTCAGAATATAGTGCTGAGAGACAACTGAATTATTTACTGTTCCCAAGGATCCCCCACAGGGCGACCAAAAAGAAACAGACTCATCAAAAAGAACTCTAATTATTATCTAATACCATATTCCAGCCAAATTTTGGATGTGTTGTATCCTTCTAGGCTAAGAATTGAATGCAGCAAGTGTAAAAGAAGCCTTGCAGCTTGTTATTTTATTTAGTTATTCAGTGCGAGTAAAGATTATTGAAATCCATTCTACCCATATTTCTAAGCTCGTCTACAACATTACTCTCAACTGTTGCTACCATTCTTCCTCGATGCTCTGTTTCATTACTTCATTGAAGGGCCTAGAAAACAAGCTCGAGCAAGTTTAGGTTAGATGCTGCAGCAAGTCAGCAGATGACAAATATTACAGAGCTCTTGAAGATAAAGAAAAGATCACATCAGGGAAACACACATTCTTATTATCATTGATTATCCATATTTGATGATAGAGCCATAGGTACATAAGAAAATTTTTACGCGGAAGATGTTTGGACGCTACACAGTGAGAGAACATGGAGCTTCCAGCTAAGGTGCATACTACGTATGAATGAGAAGGTAACCCACAAGATCTAAGATCTCAGGATAATAGTCTCAATCTCAGCACGTAGACATGTGCCTCTGTGTCTCGGCGCTTAACCCCTCCATATAACGCTCATAAACCAATTGAGCTGCAAGCATATCCACAGCAGCAGAACCAACAGATTTGAACACAGTAATCTCTTCAGAATCCCTTCTTCCAGCGTGATCCCCTTTGATCAAATCCACCAAATATCCAACATCCTTTTTCTCAATCACTCTTCTCTCAATAGCACTGACGATCTCCCCTGCCTGCACCAATGCTGCCTCGCTGTCGACAAACACTCTCCCTCTCTTTATAGCCTCATCATCGCATTCCCTCATTGTCTTCTTGAATGATCCCACTAAGTCCAAATGCGCTCCTGACTTCAGTTTCACGCCCTGCACCAAAGGCCTTTCAGCGCTGGTAGCACAACTAACAATATCACCCAATCCAATAATCTCTTCCAAATTATCCTTACTGTCAAAACAAACCTGATCATTTTCAAAGCATTCTCCCCTCAGTTTCTTTACCAAATCAGCTGCTTTCTTCATTGTTCTGTTCCAAATTATCACTTTCTCTAAACTGGGCTTTGCAGCAAGATGGGCCTTGATCAAATGGGGCGCCAAGGCGCCTGCACCAACCATCACCAGTACTTTGCTATCATCCCTGGCTAACAATTTTGAGGCCAAGCCAGAAACGCAAGCTGTTCTATAAAGAGTCAACACCGTGCCATCCATAGAAGCCAAAGTTTGCCCAGTTGTGGAGCTGAAGAGCACATAACTTGCATGAATTCCAGGCAAGTTTAGCGTGGAGTTTTCAGGGAAGCAAGTGACAAGTTTGACACCTACATAGGGGAGGGAGGGAGAGAAGGACCAAGAGGGCATGAGAAGAAGAGATGATGATGATGAAAGGGCATAGCTTTGGCGGATTGGAGTATGAAGAGTGGAAGAGACGGTGGGTAGAGAGGTGTGGAAATGTCAGGTTAGGAACCCATGTGAGAGGATGCAGTGGTGATGAAAATAGGACACGTGGTAGCGGTGAGATTATTCAGATTTAAGTCAGTGTTGGGCTCAACGTTGTTTCGGCTAGGAGGGGAAGCCATTTGATTATGGAGCTGTGAATATTTCGATGGTGGCGACGGAGAAGGAGAATGAGCAAACAGGGGGAATTGAACGAAGATTTCTTTTTGCCTTCTTTTAATTCTAATCCATTGTGGACCGAGACTTTTAGGTCATTCCGAACCCATAACTTCAAAATTTAACTAAATTTACTCTAAATTACTATTTTTATAATAAATTTACTTCACTTCATCATTTTATTTTTAACTACAAAAAGAATATTTTTCACATATTTTTTTTACTTATTTAATATTTTTTATTAATATTATATTATTCATACATTTTACATCTATATTTATTTCACACATAATTTATAAATTGATTAAATTAAATATTACATTTAGACTAAAATATAATTTATATATCCAGAAGGATGAGTTTTTAAGATATTAAGATAATAAAAAATGCATTTGAGCAAAAAAAAGTACAAATACAAGCGCAATATTATTCATTCACTTCAAAATCTAGCTGCAAGTACAATTGAATTAGCATAATATGTCATCCTACCAGTTCTAAATTTTGATTGGATGAGAGAGGATTTTAGCTACGATTTGTCCATGCAGTAGATATGACATGTCATTTATGAGAAAGTAATCTCTTTTTTTTTAAGAAAATTATACTTACAACCTTTTATTTTCTTTTTACACTCTTCTTTTTTTACAATCTCTTCTTATTTAAAAATTTATTTTCACAATTATCTCTTTTTTTTTTCTGACCTTTTTAATTTTTGTAACTCATTTTTCTTATTTTCAATTGCACAATTCATTTTCACCTTGAAATCTCATATTTCACTTGCACCATAATCTCGTATTAAAATAAGTCATAAATTCGAGACAAGTATCTTATAATAATATATATGATTTTATAAAAATCCTATAATTTATAAAATATATGTAAATATCATTAATTAAATATCATGTGTTATCTAAATTAATTATTTCTAACATGACTATATTTATATCATTAACATATAGTGATTCAAATATTTAAATATGATTAACATATGAAATTATCATTTTTAAGCACAATCATATTAATATTTGTACTAATTGTACACAATATAAGATATTAGTGTGATTTGCTCCATTAATACTTAATAAAAAAATATTTTTTAATTAAGAGATAGAGTATGGTAAATTTTGTAAGCAAAATTTATAGTGTGATAAGTTTTAATAATATAAAAACATAAATTTTAGTTAATTTATTAAATGTGATAAATTTTAATAATATAAAAAAATTATACGTAAGTAATAAAGGTCAAAAATCTAATTTATTTAGAGTGTATAAATAATATAATTTATTAAATTTTATATTGAATGTAAAAAAGAAAATCGAAATTGCAAATAGAATTCGCTTTTATTTCCTTGCGCCAATCTCTCATACATGCATGTGGCCTATACGGGATACGAGGTACACCAAGCATGCCAAAAAGAGCTAAATTCAATATTTATTTTTATTAAAAAATTACTAATTAGTTAAATAATTAATTATTATTTTATAACAAATATTATTAAATACATAAAAATAAAAAATAAAATTTTTAAAATTTATAATTACATATGAAGTAATTATAACATAAAATCATTTATTAATTCATATTTTTAATTTTATATATCACAATATTAATATAAAATTTATTAAATTTGAATAAAATAATTATTGATAATTAATTAAAAAAATAATATTAAATATTTTATAATAAAAAATAAATTTAATAAATAATTATAAATTACATATATATATATATATATATATATATATATATATATGAGATAGTTGTAATAAAAAATTGTATATTAATTTATAAATTTAATAAATAATTATAAATTACATATATATATATATATATATATGAGATAGTTGTAATAACAAATTGTATATTAATTCATATATTCACTTTTTACAGCACAATTAAAAAATAAAATTTGTTAAATTTGAACAAAATAATTTTGACAATCTATTGCATTATCATTAGTGTTTTTATGTTCAAAATTTTGAATAATCAACAGAATCAATTTAAATCTTAACTTCTGTTTTAAATTTTATTTTTTAAATGTTCCTAATTTCTTATTTAGAAGTTATTTATAATTTTATTTTTTAGATTTCTATGACTTCATATTTAGAAATTTTTTTATATGATCTTAGCTTATTGCTTAGAAATTTTTATTTTTTAAGTTTCTAATTTCCTATTTAGAGAGTTTTTTATGTAAAAATTAATTTTTTAAATTTTTTATTTAAATTTTTTTGATATGAAAATTTTTGTAATATAATATAAAATAATGAGTAGTGGCTAGGGTGAGTACGAGACTCAAAGATTTTTAAATCGGATTGAATTAAAATAAAAAATCTCATATTTGAACAATAAAATATCTGAACTAAAGCATACTGATTTTTTAATTGTGTACTTAAGATTTTATATTATTCAAATTGAGAATTGGACCGAATAATATTATAACTGTCTCAAATTGAAAAAACCAAATCGAACTGTATATATATATATATATATATATATATATATATATATATATATATATATATATATATATATAGACACACA
>CATIWR010125583.1:0-12631 GCA_949677035.1 Omphalea diandra | reverse complement strand
GATTGGGGAGTGGACGTAGGGATTGTTTTGCCCGAACCACTATAAAATCTTTGTGTCCTTACTATTTTTTCTTCTTCTCTTCATCTTTATTTTAAATTTTTATACACCAATTCAACCCCCCTTTTTGGTGCCTAGGGACAATAGTAAAGTTGCTCTATTTGAAAAGTTTTCCATCGATGAAGTAATAGATCATTTGATGATTTACTTGGTTTATTAAGGGAGATTATTCCAAATGGGATGCAAACTTTAACATAATCATACAATAGTGCTATAAGGTACATTAAAGGAACAAGATTTAATTATAAGAAATGTGATGTTTGCCAAAATCTTTTTACTTTATATTAGGGCCCCATTTACTGATTGAATGTCTTGCCAAGTATATGGATTATCCAAGTGAAAGTCTTTCGAATGTTTAGATAGTAGTAAAAATATTCCACATAAAGTGTTATTGTATTGCCCTCTAAGACTTAGGTTGTGGAGACTTTTATATCCAGTCATATTGCCTTAAATATGCATTGGCATAAGGAGAAACAAGTTGATGATGGAATAATACGACACCCTGCTAACAGTCTTACATGGAATACTTTTTGTATAGCTATTTTGCAAGTGATGCATGCAATGTGATACTCGATTTAATGGTTTCCAACCATTTGGAAACAAGAGCTCTTAAAAAAGTATTTGGCCTATTTTTCTTATACCTTATAACTTACCACCCTAGATATGTATGAAATAGTCTAACATGATGATGTCAATGGATATACCTGTGAAGCATGGTCTAGGAATAGGTACATACATGTTTTTACAACCTTTAATAGCATAACTTAAAAAATTATGGCAAGTTGGTGTGGAGGCAGATGATTCAAATAACAAATAAAATTTAAAGTAACATGTAGCTATTATTTGGACTATCAATAAATTTGCAACATATGCAGACTTATTAGGATGGTTAACAAAAGGTTACAAGGGTTGTCCTTGCCATAAACATACTAGTGCAAAATGCTTACCAAATTCGAAGCATATGTGGTATATAGATCATAAGCAATTTTTGCTTCACAATAAAAAATGGCATAAAAACACCAGGTCTTTCAATGGTATTGCAAAGATGAGAAAATGTCAATGCCACTGACAGGTGAAGAAGTGTTGGCAGAGTTTGAAAGATTCACACAACTGCCTTTTACTCAAGGTATCAAAGAAAATATGATGTTTTGAACAATTTTGAGAATTGGAGGAAACAAGGTATCTTTTTTTAGTTACCTTATTAGAGAACACTTCTTATCAAGCATAATCTTGATGTTATGCATATTAAAAAGAATGTGTGTTATAAGGTGTTGAGGCTATGATGAATATTAAAGGAAAAACAAAAGATACATTGAATAGTTGTCATGGTTTGGTTAGTTTGGGTATTAGACCTGAGCTCCACATAGTTGAAAATGGAGATAAAGTGTTTGTTCCGATAGCTCATTATATGTTATCTAATAGTAAGAAGGAAGCATTGTGTAAGATGTTAATTCAACTAATGACTCTTATCGGTTTTCTCTCTAGAATATTTGGATATGTTAATATGAAG
Source organism: Omphalea diandra (assembly GCA_949677035.1). Lineage (NCBI taxonomy): Eukaryota > Viridiplantae > Streptophyta > Magnoliopsida > Malpighiales > Euphorbiaceae > Omphalea > Omphalea diandra. Next base: position 11,064 of record CATIWR010125583.1, on the reverse strand, counting down.
GAACAAAAGATATATGGAATAAAGAGTCATGATTGCCACATTTTTATACAATGACTTCTTCCTCTTACTATTCATGGTTTTTTGACAAAAGATGTATGTGAGTCACAAGTTGAGTAAAGTGTTTTCTTTAGAGCTTTATGTTATAAGAGCTTGAATGTCTTTGATATGAATCACCAATAAAGCAAAATTATTTTGACATTATGTATGTTGGAGATGATATTTATGTGATCCTTTTTTGCTATTATAGTTCATTTAGCTATTCCCTTGCCTAAGAAATGAAGATAACATGACTTTTTCAATATAGAGGGATGTATCTAATAAAGAGATATCTACATAAACTAAAATCATTTATTCATAATAAGGCAAATCTAGAGGGTTCAATTACTGAAGCTTGCATAATTGATGAGTGTGTAGCATTTTGTTTGAGATATTTGGTAGGAATTGACACAAAATTTGATCAATAATCGCAAAATGATGATGACTTTGATGATAATGCTAGCAATACTAATTCAAAGATATTTAAAAAAGATAGTTAACCCTTAGGAAGAGATGAGCACCAATTACTTGATAATGATTGAAGGCATAAGGAATATCATTATGTGTTAAACAATTATGAAAAAGTTTGGCCCTATGTTGAGTAAGTGTTTTATATTAAATAATTAAATAACAACTTTCCATTATGCACTTTAAATTTTGCTTCTCACTTAATTTGCTATGATTATAGGGAATAAAAAAATTCGTTACTAGTTATGATTAACCGAGAGCTAATGAAACGCTATTACAACAAATCCCCAAATTGATTCTTTGATCATGTATGTAAATTTAACTAAAACACTTAACTATAATGGCTAAATTTATTCTTTACTTATAATTGATTTCAAATTCTATACTTAAATGTTCTACTACTCCATTTGTACATTCATAAGTTACAGATACACAATGTCATTTTTAAAGATCTACTACATCTAGTTAAGGGTCTGCTAACACATTATAAGTGTTGTACTAGTTATACTATTAATGGTTTTGCTTTCTTATAGTAGATTGTCAAAACTATAAAAGTAGCCAAAATTTAGGTGTGTTGTGTAGGGGCAATGATAGTTCTCCTAAAAAAGAGTATTTTGGTAGTTTAATGGAGGTATGGGAATTGTAGTATGTAGAAAGGAATCAAATTTATCTATTCAAATGCGATAGGTTTGATGTATGAGTTGATGATTATTCAAGCATAAGTGCTAAATCCAACCATCACTAAAAGACAAAGGAGCCATTTATTTTAGCTAGTCAAACAAGGTAAGTGTTTTTTTATTGAGGATCTAAGAGATCCAAGTTGGCTAGTTATGATGAAAAATCACCCTCAAGATCTTTATAGCATACCTTTACAAATAGGCGATGATGGTATTCAAGTTGATGAAGAAGATGAAGTATTTCAATAGGAGGACAATGATCCACGTGGCGTGCTAGAAGACCATTAGACAATAGTGAAGTGGCTGAGTTGAATATAGACATTGTTGATGTTGAAGAAATGCCTATTGAAATTGCTTGCCAAATTGAAGAACAACTTAGGCAAAATCATCCAACACCCACATCTTTTAACAATGTTGATGATGCAAATGTAAGAGAATTTGTACATTGTAATGAAGATGAAATTGAAAATGAACAAAATGAATATGATAATGCTGATTAAAGGTGGTGATATAAAATATTTAAAATGATTATATTTTTTATTTTTATTTTTATTTAATGTATGATGGCACTCTTATTTAAAAGAAAGACATGCTAACTTTTATAAATTTGTTTGTTGTTATTTTGGTTTTAGTGAATGGTGGGTGTTGCAAAGCATAAAACTAATAGGAGTAAGTTGTCTCTGGTGCTGAAAAAACATGCAACTAATGAAGGCGCATCAAATGTTCATGATCACCCTTATGATGAGACACAACTACGTTCCTAATTTATTCTTATCAAGCAAATATGACAAATTTATTAAAGGAATCATTTAAATGCTTTTAATAAAGAGTGTTACCTATTAATTTGCATTACTATTGTGGATTTAGTATTTATTTTATACATATGTAAGTTAGCACCGAAATATAATGACACATATATATATATTTTTTTGCTATTTGGGGGGTTGGAGGTTAGTTTCAAGGGCTAAAGATAAATAATGAGCCAATGGGTGTCACTGGTGCCCAAGAAATTTTTTTGCCTCGAAGACAATCCTCTTCTTCATTGACTATGGGTATCTGATATGTTAAGATTATACTAATATATATCTCTAATTATTGTTATTAATTATTTACTTTGTTTATTTTTTTAAATGAAAAGTATTTAGCTGAAAAATGTGTCTTTAATAAATAAATAAGATATGATTGTATAATGTTAATAGGTACACTTAATAGCTTAGCAACACATGCATTTTTTCTAATTCCTTATTTATTAATAGATGAAAGAGGTAGGTTTCAAATACCAATGTTAAGTGACACCTATATGGTGTTAGTACTCATATCCCACCTAACTTTGAAAGACAATATCGTCATTCATCGGTTGCTAATACACATTTAATTACTTTATTTTGATTTCTTTTTCTCTTTTAATTTCTATTCATTAATTTGTTTTCTTATATTGTTTTGCTCTTGATGCAGGTTTTAGAAATTCACAAAAGATATAAGGTAATCACTACATAAGAGTATAAGGGTAATGTTACTTTTTAATTGTACTTAATTTTGTTAAATATAGAGTTTTAACAATGAGTTGTTATGTCAATCTCATTTACTAATTACTCTATTTTATACTATAATGATACAAGTCCCTCCTAATTTCACTAGTCAAACATCTACAGCTTAAATTAAGAGGCAATCCCCTCATTCTTTACCAATTACTAGTATAATTAATATTTAATTAGAGATTTTATTTTTGAAAGTTTACTAATAGTGTACTAATTATATTGAATTAAATTGTTTAACTAGCTTTATTAAGGTATCCTACTAGTGATAGAGTCCTTTTGGTTTCATTGGTCAAACATCTATAGTTCAAACTAAGAAAAAATCCCTTCATTCTTCACCAATTGTTAGTGTAATTAATATTTAATTAGTGAGTTTGTTTTGAATGTTTACCAATAGTGTACTAATTGTATTGAGTTAAATTATTTGACTAGCTTCATCAAGTCATCATACTATTGTTAGAGGAGTATACAAGGGTATTGATCTTCACAAGCTAACAAATACCAAGGATGAGTTACTTGGTTTTCTACCTCCTAGAAAATATTTGAGAGCTATTAGAGCACATGAAAAAAAGTTGGCTTCTTAGTTAGGCTAATGTGCTAGGTCTTATGGACCATAGAATGTGCCATGGGATACTATATTACATAAATATCGATCTCATTTATGAAACATGGTTCAGGTAAATTAACTTGCTTTTTTTTTTTTACTTAAAAATTAGCTAGCTAGGACTATAAATTTTATTCATTTTTATTTTATTTTGTGAACAATAAAATAGAATCTAGAATCTCAAGCTAGGATAGTTTCCAAAAACACTAAACTAGAACCTCAAGCTAGGACACTTTCCATAGGTTAATCTTTTCATTTGTAGCTTACACTTTCAATTAAACTAAAAAGCTAATATACCTCTAGACATATGGAAATAACTATTTATATAATAAAAGCTACTATTACTTAATGAATCACATAATAATAAAACTGTCATGTAGGACATATTTATGAGGTTATACTCAAAATCATCTAAAAACTTATAGGAACTTAGTTTGGTACCATATTTTCCAGATCATAAGAACTATAAGTCTAGTTTTTTTTTTTATTACTCTTGTGCCATTTGGATGAGTGAGTAGGAAGAACTAAATAAAATAATACAAAAAGATCAACTTGCCAGGACAAATTGAGCATGAAAATGTAACACTCTTGGCCCATTTCAAAACTAAAGAGTTTTAGAAGACATATCAAATTTTCCACAAGATTAAAACATGCCTTATTTAGGGTTATAAAACTCCCAAAATGATTCAATCAAGAGGACTATTATACAAGGGATATAAATCTAAAAATTAACAGACAACTACTCATAACAGTTTAGCCTAAACCTAGTACCAAGCTTCCATCATCAACATATCAACAATTTATATTACTAAATAATCACATAGCATGAACAATATAAATTTACTCAAGCAATTACTCATTTAAAACTACCATTTTAGTCAATGATCTACAAACTACCTTGTATGATATGTTTCTAAGGTTTCACTCAAAATTGTCTTAAAAATTCTAAGAAGCTTAGTTTGGTACCATCTTTTCTAAATCATAAGGACTATAAATTTGGTTTCATTTTTTATTAGTCTTATGCCATTTGGATAAGTGAATAGAGATAACTAAATAAAATAATACAAAAAAGTCAATCTACTAGGATGGATTGAGCATGAAAATGTATCACTGAATTTGACTATCGAAATAATAGAATTAGGTTAACCTCAAAACTAAAGAGTTTTAGAGGGCATCTCAATGTTTTATCTAGATCAAACTATACATCATTTGGAATTACAAAACTCCCAAAATGCTTTAATCAAGAGGACTATTATATAGGGGATAAAAATATAAAAATTAAGAATCAAGTATTCATAACAATGTAGCTTAGACATAATTTCCTAAACCAACAACAACCATAACAATCAAAATTAAATAGCTTAGAACTTACATCAATAAATACATATCAAGCATCATATGTTATTGAACAAGGATTAATACATTATTCAATTCAATTCTCTAAACCTTTTCTAACTTATAATTAACAATTAAGGTTCAAGTTACTAACCTTAGAGAAGACACTAGAGATATCAAAAGAAAGAAGGTTGAAATGGAGCTAACCTAGCCAAAATCCATATCAACACAACTCAAGAAAGCTCCCTCCAAAGACCAACATTCCAAACTAAAATCTTTAACCTAAACAACTCCAAATCAAATAACTCTCATATAAATAGAAAGCTTCAAAGATAAAGTACATCTTTATGATGGTTGTTTAAGTTAAAGTGGTTAAAAGTATAAACATGCAACGTAGTATCGAAGTTGAAGATAATGAATAATAGAAATGGCAGATGTAAAAGGAGATGAAGAACAACAAGGTAGAGTTGGGTATTGACTTAGGTATGAATTACAAAACCTGACTTAAGTTTTCTTAAATTTTTCCAAATTTAAGCAAAATAAACTCAAATACACATTTTTAGTTTCACATGCATTCTTGCAAACACCTTTTGTACAATGAATATAATAGAGCCATACCATACACAAAGCAAGAGCTTGACCCTTGGAGGTAGCCATAACCCTTTTACTTTCATCCTTGTCTGCCTCGTTTCCCACCAGTATCTTATTGACATTATTAAAAACATGTCGATCAATGTTGTGAATCTTATGGCTCTACGACAATAAGTTTTTGTGATAGTTCAAAAAAGCTTCTGACCTACTATATCCCAATTTTGCAACTTAATCAATTTTTCATCAAGTTTGATTATTTTTATTTTAAAGCAAATACCAATTGTTGTTATGAAACTAGAAGCGAAGGAACCATCAGAGAAGTGTAGAATCATACAACTTTTCCCAATTCTTTTAACTTATTAATAAATCTTTTTTAATTTTTTTCTTACATCTAGTATAGCAAATTAATAAAGTAATGCATAAATATATCATTACAATCCGAATTCTTTAGTTTTGTATATATATATATATATATATATATATATATAGTGTCTCAATTATCATTTATTTACTAATCAAATGCATTTCACCTATTTGAGTTGTTGGCATGTCGATCGTGGTTTTGAAAACCGAACTAAACCAATTGGTCAAATCAATAAAACTGAGAACCAACAGGCTATTTGGTTCAAAACTAATGCAAAAATTGGATAGATATTAAACTAAAAAAATAAAAAAAATGGGTGAGAACCGATTGAACCGGACAGACTGGGATTTACCAAAATAACATTGTTTAGTTTTGGAATAAACATTAACTATTTCTCTTATATTCCATAAAACCTTCATCAAAAACCCAAATTTGCTTTATTTTCAACTCAAACCTAAATCAAAATCAATCCTAATTTTCTCTTTTTAACAAAATCCCAAATAAAGTTGCAATAAACGCCAACTTATTTCTTTTTTAATTGATAAAACCTTCAATAAAACACAAATTTGATTTATTTTTAGGAAAAATTCAAATCAAAATGCACTATAATTTTCTCTATTTTTATCAAACACCCAAATCAAAACCTTGTTATTGCTTCATCGATAGAAGAGGAGAACCATTAATAGAAGATATATACAAAGTAAAATTAAAAATTTAGTCAATATTATTAAATTTGCATAAATATACTTACAAAATCCTTGTCAAATCCTCATCACGCCATTGTTCTAGGTCTTCCTCATCTAGAAATCCATGTGTTTCCATCCAAACTTTAGAAATATTTGGTACTTCACTTAGCACTTCATCTATTTGCAATATAATTGAAAATGAATAACACAATAATATGAAGAAAATAATGAAAAAAAAATATTTTTATTGATAATATAAATAATTCTTTTTTTTTTTAGTTACCATATCATATTCTACTTGTGCAAAAGGAATAGGTCTAGTTAATGTGATAATATTTTTATTAGAATGATTACTTGTATTTGTTGACTTGTAGCCTCTACAACATTAGCATTAAACAAAATATTAATTCTCAACACATTTAATTTATTTATTTAATCATACATAAAGGGGTACCACATTTATAAAATCATATTAGATCAAATTCACCATAAATTCTTCATTAGAAAAAAATATTGAACATTGACTTCCAATCCTTTCCAGTCAACCATAGAGGAATGTTTTGTAGTCGCTCTTCATCACTTGAGCATTGCAAGTATTTCTTATGCATGATGTATTTCCATTTGCAACACAATATTTTCATTTTAGTAAAGCAATAAAACTCAAATTTTGCTTCTTTGATCTCAGGAGTATCAGGCTTAGCCTAACCTTTTTCTTTCATTACTTTTTATTTTTTGGACTCTTGAGACTCGCAGCAAAATAATCCCATTACAAAATTTAATTAACTTATATAATAACATGGCATGAATAAAATATTTAATTCTCACATAAATCACATATGAGTATGAGCATTTAATGCAAAATCATCCTCTAGTGCTTCGAGATTCCAACATTATTAGAAAATTAGTGATTACTCTAAAACCATTTGAAATTTAAAATTAAAAAAATTCTCAAATTATATTACCATAAATTTTTATTTGTCATAAGCATATATTTATCAAATATGATAGCAAAATACTAAGGTAATCCTATTTACTTTCTTTTTCTACAATTTTATATCAAAAGGAAAAGTAATAAAAATAAATTATAATTTTCTACTACATAATCCTTATAATTATACATGCAATAAATTACTTTAAAGTTTATGATCAAATTTGTCAATTAAAATTCTCACATTTTCTTATAATTCATGAGAGGTGAGTATTTATTATTTAAAAATTTATTTTTAGCATATTCAAGAGTGGAAAGTGAATCTATTTTATTCTAATCAACATCAAGGTTTTAAAAATCAAATTGGTAGTCAAACTAGTTTTTTGTGACAGATTCAACTGGTTTGGTTCACATATATAATATAAAATAAATATCTCAAATGTTGTATCCCATTCACCTTCAAAGTCCAAACTTCATCACCATACAAATTCTCCGTTAACCCCCTACTGGCCTTATCCCTCATCTATCCATTTCCACCTTCCAAATCTTCCTCAAACCTAGGTCCACCTTCCCTTTCTTTCCTTTGCTCTTAGACTAATCGCTTAACAATGTCGATGGTTCAACCAAAGAGCAGAGGTCGATATCATTCCGATAGCAAAAGGAAAATAATAAAAAAAGAGAATTGCAATATTTGAAGAAAATAATATATTATTTATATATTCATGTATGATTTTTTATGTTGTAGGAAGAAATGCAAAGAATTGAGAACTAATCAACAATTGACAATGAACCTCCACCTAGTTCAGTTGAAGTTCTTCAAAAGGTATTTGAAACAGGATCAGGTATTATCCATGGTAGGGGATTGGGACATAAGTTAAAACAAGAGGAATAGTGACTATCCCTCAAAAATAAAGAAGTTGATGAGTTAAGAAATCAGGTACAACAATTGTCTGCACGCTCACAACAATCAGAAAATATTAATAAAGAATTTATTGCTAAGCTGGACCAGATAATGCCCAATACATATTCAGTCAGCTACCATGTTTAAGTAAGTGTTTGATTTTTAGACTTTTCTATTGACATGTCATAAAATTATTAATGATTAAAATAAAAAAATAATTTATTTTTAATTATATCTTTTTTTTTGTAAAAATTGCAAGATATTTATGACAGTTGTTGAAGAAATATTATGCAACTCATAAAGATAAAAACTAAAATTAAAAATTTAGTTTCATCCTTTTACTTTAATTTGAACATCAATAATTATGCTCAATTTGAACAAATAGTTAGTTCTTTCAAACTCAATTGAAGTCAATTACATATCTTCTTTTTGATGTTAGATTTAAATATTATAATATACATTTGAATAATTATAATTTTATTGGTACATTTATATAAATTTTTTGATTTCTTCTTATTAAGTTTTTATATTGATCATTAATGTTGTTACTTTCTTATGGATAGATCGATACAAGTAACAATGTTTTAGACTTACTGTAACATCCTCATCCACATTCATTGACATTATCACATGAACATATTCATTGCATAAATGATTAGAAATCCCACATGAACATATGCATTGGATAAATGATCATTTAGACATGTGAATTGAATAAACACGATGATGACACATGCACATTGCATTTAGGACACTTGAACACATATGTAATGTTTGTATAGTTGCATGGCAAATTGTCTTATATTGTGTGCATATTATAGCATCATAAATAATGATGTTATAGAGCTTATTTAAAAGTATAACGAGCATCTAGGGATTAGGAGATGGATGGAGGTGCTTAAGAAGTGAAGAAGAGGACTAAAATAGGAAAGCGAACTTCTAACTAATAGGAATGCAACACCATAATTTTGTCTTGTTACGTTAGATTTACAAGTGGAGTTTTTTACCCTTTAGGATTAGAATAGAGAGGTTAGACATGAGGTACAACAAAAGAAAGAGAGAGCTAAGGAAGAAAGAAAAGAAGGAAGGAATTTTTGACCCTTTAGGATCAGAATAAAGAGGTTAGACGTGAGGTACAACAAAAGAAAGAGAGAGCTAAAGAAGAAAGAAAAGAAGGAAGAAGAAGAAGAAGAAGAAGAAGAAGAAGAAGAAGGAGAGGGAGAAGAGTGAGCTGCCTAAGAAGGAATCCTAAGGTTTTCTGGTTCTGGGAAAATAGGTAGGCTAATTTATCTTCTTCTCACATGAAATTAACCCCTTATGACATGCTAATCATGCATGGTTAGTGAGAATTATGGAGTATTTGAGGTAGAACTCTTGGATGAAAGTTGAAATTCAAGAGAACAAGAGCCGATTGTGTTAGTTTTATAGTTAGAGCAGAATTTTGTACCCACGATTTCATAACCCTAGAAGAGGAATTAGCAAAAGTAAAAAATATGAAAGTTATAGATTTATATCTCATATAAAGTTTTATAAAACAATTTTACTTGATTTGGTGTGTGTGAGGAGATATGGTTCCTTCATTAGGGCTGGTTCACAACCAGCCAAAATCACCTCAGTCTTTCTATTTTCTTATATTTTGATGACCTTATGTTTGGATTTAGACAAAGTGAAGAACATGAAATTTGTAGGATTATATTCCTTATAAACATCTGTAAAGCAGTTTGGATTTATTTGTTGTGTGGAAAGAGATATGACTCATTGATTGGGACTGACCCTATACTCGGATGAAACCTCATCAGTTTTATAATACAGTTTTATAAGAATTTGATTGCCATAGATTCAGAATTTGGTGATGTGTTAAAATTGAAAGTTTTATATTTATGTATGACCTACATTCTTGTAAAATATCTTTGGCAAATTTTTCATGGTTGTTGAGATATTACCCCTTCATCATGACTAATTATCAACATGTTAAAAACCTGCTCACCTTGAGATTGGTAATTTATTTTGGTACTTTATAGACTGAATTAGACAATAAGTAAAACATAAAAAAATGTTCCTTTATGTGTTTCTTTAACTTCTGGTAGATCATTTTTGAAATTGGATTTTTTCAATTTAAGATTTACCCAAGAATGTAAGACCTACTTAGACTGAGATAACATTAAAATAGGGCAAAATTCAAAAATTCACCATATTTTCTATATGCCTTATGTTGATCTAAATTTTGAATATGTTGTATCATTACTTGTCTAGTTTATTTGAAAAAATAAATGAAGTCATTTGGATAAGTATATCTAGAGTTATCACTATGAGAGTGTAGCAAGGTTGGGCTACCATAAAAGGAAAATATGCATAAACACTAGGTCCACCTGTATGGATCATGCCATAGTTGTATACCAATCATTCATAATCATTTTGGCATACTTATAATCATGTATGTATCAAATGTTAGGATCTCAACACTTTGAGTAAGCCCCAAAGAGAGAACCAAACCTACCATAAAGGTTGGTCACATCAAAGGTGAGTAAAAACCGTAATTAGATTTTAATGTGTATATGTGATAATTTTATGATATGATTATGTTCTATTACATGTTTATGTGATTGAATTGTTACACTTTACATGTAAATACAAGTCATGCGAGAATCATGTGCTCTTAATGATTACTTGGTATACCATTATGAATGAACACTTGCATATGGAACTAAAAGGATGTTGTGATCGGCTTGTCAAACACTTGCAAATCACGTGGAAGATGGACCAATATGCCCCATTGTCACATGTTATTGATCAAATGATTTGTAATGACCAATTCATTTTAGCTCTGATACCAATAACTATAACAACCATATTCATTTACATAACTCATATCATTCATGTTCAAAATACATATGCATAAAGGTTTTATCCATCCTACACACAATCAAACATTTATTTGA